>BPLQ01012450.1:0-225000 GCA_021605075.1 Caerostris darwini | reverse complement strand
ATTGTCTTTAAATAACTAAAGAGAATAGCATAAAATATTTATAAATACCAGTTTACACCTAATTTCCCTTTACATATATATATACATATAACGTCTTTACGAAATTTTTTTTTCTGCGGTAATACTGTATGGACGTAAAAATTTA
Organism: Caerostris darwini; assembly: GCA_021605075.1. Taxonomy (NCBI): domain Eukaryota; kingdom Metazoa; phylum Arthropoda; class Arachnida; order Araneae; family Araneidae; genus Caerostris; species Caerostris darwini. Next base: position 224,855 of record BPLQ01012450.1, on the reverse strand, counting down.
AATAGTTTAAAGAGCAAAATTTGCCATCATAAGATATAATTAGTTGCAACGCCGGTATACCAGGATACCGAATACCGGTATTCACAAGTTTATATACCGCTTTTTCGGTATTTACTAGAAATGTAGAATTATTATCTGTGAAAGAATTCTTATCTGTCAAATTCTTATTCTTATCTGTGAATTCTTATCTGTGAAAACAAGGTTGCAGTTATAAAGAAAGTGTGCAATATTTCGATATTTTTTAAATTGGTGGGTTTGTTATTTACATTGTATTTACATATCATAATTTAGAGTTCAAAATATTTTTCACATTTATTATATATATACTCATATTAGATTACATCATTATCATCACTAGATTTATTTGAAGATGAGGGATTTAGAGGTAAATACTTAGAAAAAGTATATCGCGCATTGATAACAGTACCACAAACTAGCGCAGATGCTGAAAGAGTGTTTCTGACAGCTGGTAATTTTTGCGGTAAATTACGTTCCATGTTTAATGATAGTACAATTGATGCATTATGTTTTTTAAGATCACATTTCAAAAATTTGTTATAGTACCACAGACTGAACAGTGATATTTACATTTCTTTTTGTGATTTAAATAAATAAGATGTTTCTTTACTTTTTTTGTGATTATTTCTATACTATTATAATTTATAAGTTACACATTTTTTTGTAATAGTTACATTCTCTAATAAAACTTGCAAATAAAACAAAAAAAACACCTGTGGTTTCTTTCTTTTTCTAAAATTTCTACTACCGGTATTAAAACCGGTATCCCGGTATTAAGATCTAAAAAATACCGAATACCGATATTAAACTTTTGGTCCGATATTGCAATCCCTAGATATAACATATTTTGCAGATATATATTATATATATATTAAAAAATAACAAAATGCATTACGGAAGGCTTTAGTTTAGAAATAAATTACGATGAATTTATATTGATAAAGAATAATTTCAGTCGCACTAGAGTCACGCTCGGACACTTAAGAATAATCAGTTTCCAAGTTTTTTTTAACATATTAGGCGGAAGGGTTGGAAATTATCACAGGCTTTTATCGTCAGGAAACAATTTCTGTCACATCTTTTAAGCTACTATGTTTAAAAACAGAAGTAGTTCCTACATAATAAATCAGGTTATCATATGTTCAGAGCAGAAATTGAAAAAAAATATTGTTGATGGAAAAAAATACCATTTTTTTTAATCAAATAAATATTCTTTTAATAGCAATTTATTGATTAATAATAAAGAGAATTATTAAAGAGGTAATTATTTTAATTAATATAATTATAAGAGATTTCTTTTATTTAATTTTTTATTTAAGACATAATTTTGAGTTTATTTTGATATGCGTGAACTTAAAATTTTCCTAAAATATTCATAATGTTTTTCGAAAATATTTATCTAAATTTTTTTCCTTTTGAAGATGTTCCTTTTATTGACTAGATTAAATGGAATAAAAAATCAATAAATTACAAAAACATTTATTTAGGTTTTTAGAACATTTTCCTCTGCGCCTTTGTTTCTAATCACTTGTTTATTTGCATTTTATAAGACTTATTTATAAAATATATGCCCTTTTGATAATAAAAATGATTGTATTGTTTTGTTATTTTACTATAATCGTTTTACTCTTGAATATAAGAGTGATCTTGAATATAAGGTTTCCCGCCATTCCGACTTAGATTTCTTTAACTTTTCATCTAATTACCAATTATGCGAATTAACTTTTGAACACCTGGGTACATATATGCATATATAATAAGACCTCTTTGAGAATAATCCCTAATAATAAGATTAAATCTGTGAATATACCGATAGCTATATGTTACAATGGAACAATTTTTGTAAATAATATTTTTTTCTTTTTAATGAACTAACAGCAAAAATTAAGCAAACAATTAAAAAGAAATGCTAGATGCTTGTAATTTAGAAAACACTTCTTAAATAACTAGTATCAAAATAACCAATGTACAAAATAATAAAGCCAATTATAACGAAAATAAATTGTTTTTGTGAAAATATTAATAATCTAATTATTCTTATGAAACTAACCTAAGAAATATATATTTTTTAATTATTAAAATAAATATAATTGTGTTTCCGCTCAAAAAAGTGTCAATAGAAAGATGCATGGAATAATAAGGAGCAATTACCATATATTAAAAATTTCGGTTTAAACATTGTTGTTGTTAAAAGTCAATTTTACACCAAATTTTTGTCAACTTGTTAATAATAAGTCTGTTTTTGCAGTTTTTTGTAAATTTGCAATTTCTTACATTTATGTTTCATAAATCCCATCTCTATTCTCTCTTTTTTATTTTATTTATCTTTCTTAATGTTAGGTGCCTTTTTAAATTTACCATTTATTTGATGTTTTTATTATTTTGCATCATGATATTAGACACTCTCTTTAACCCCCAAGGTAACCGTCAATTTATTTTTAAAATTTCTAAAAAAAAAAAAATAAAAAAAAAAAAAAAATCTGTAATTCTCTTCCTTTTACTGGCAATGTTATTTTAAATTCCCTCCCTAATTACGACATTTCCTTATCGAAAAATAGAAAAAGACTTGGTGCATTTTTTATAATTTTTTGCCTTTCTCTAATCTCTTTCTTCTGAAGTACCATTACTGCAAAGCCGCACCTAAAGTTAACTTTTATTTATTCACTTGCAACTGTTCGATTTTTTTTCAGTTTGCGTTGTCAATTTTTTTTTATTTATTCCTTATTTAAAATCAATTTTCCTAATATTTTTTAGTTATTAAAATTCTATATATAATCATAAAAAAATTTAAAAATGGAGCATTTAAATTACAATGTGCCTGCTTATCCTACACTTCCAGATAGAAGCAAGGAGCCTTGCGTATCCCATCAAACTATTTATTATTTTGTGTAATTGTAGCTTATTTGTTTATTTACACAAAATTGACGATACTTTGTAGTATACCAGAACTTGTAAACTTACGTATTAACGCCACCGCACCAGAAGTTGCGCCAATAAAGAGCTGTCAATGCGCCAAAATAGAGACTGTTTTGAATCTATGTTAAACTCTATATCGGTCCATTTTCCACCAAAATCCGATTGACTAGTTTGTTTTTAAATAAAGTATTTTGAATTTTGAAAGTGTTTTGATTTTAAATAAAGTATTTTGAATTTTGAAAGTGTTTTGATTTTAAATAAAGTATTTTGAATTTTGAAAGTGTTTTGATTTTAAATAAAGTATTTTGAATTTTGAAAGTGTTTTGATTTTAAATAAAGTATTTTATATATTTTATGATTTGTCACAAAAATTTTTAGTGTAGATTGGCGCCACTTAAAAACCGCAAAATCTGTAGTTGCGGTGGCATTAATATGTAAGTACCAAAATAAATAAAAAGAAACGATTTGTTGTAAAAATTTAGAATCCTGTACCCCTCGTGCCAAATACATCGCCAGGAGTCAAATCATAAGTAAATATAATAATGAATACACCAAGTAGTTTTCGCGATAAAATAATATTACGCCGAAATCCATCACTACGATGCCAAGTCGGAAAGTAAACAAACAAAATGGTTGCCGAAGTGGAGTGACTTTGTAAAACGCTTTATTTCACCAAAATTCATCGCCAAAAGTCGCTATTACATATTAGTAGCCAAACATCTATTACGTCAAATTTTATTCCTTAAAATACTTTGAGGCTAAATTTTACTGCTTTAACTCCAAATCATATCACTAAACTCCTAAAAGTTTATTCATTAAATGCTTTTACGAAAAATTTATCACTTTATCACCAAATGCTTTCGCTAAGCTAAATTTTATTTTTAAATTAATTTTACTTCAAAAAGTATTACTCTATCGCCTAATTTTATCACTAAGAGAAATTTTATACCTTAAATGTTTTTCCACCAGAAATTATCTTTTTTTTTATCTTATTATCTCAAATATTTATGCCTAAATTGCTTTTACGTCAAATTATATCGTTCACCAAAATGTACCATCGTTAATGGCAGAATTTTGATGCTTTCCATTTAAGCTAAATATCATCCCTTTAACGGCAATATATACCACTATTTCGCCAAAACTAAGAAAACTTGGCGTAAAAGTAATTTAAGAAAACAAATTTCTTAAATTACTTTTAAGCCAAATTTTATCGGTTTTACACCACATTATTATGTGGAATTGTTTTGCTAGTTCAAAAAAATGCATCATTTTAATAACTATAATAATCGCTATAATGATAAAATCACGCGAAAGTTATTCACTAATACGCAATTTTTTTTATGTCAAAAAATATTTCATATTGTGTACAATGCCGAATTCGAATGATAACAAAACATTAATAAAAAGAAAAAAAGAAAAGCTAGGGAATAACTTACATTTTATTCTGATATATCCTTTGCTGGAGAAAAAACGATTTTCTATTGCCTTATTAAAGTCCATTCTTCCCTATATATATCAAATGAATGAAGAAAATAAGAACAACATCACAAAACGAGATAAAAAACGAGCTTTTTCTTCCATAAACTAAAGTTCTAAAATTAAAAAAATTAATTTTTCCGCGCTCATTCAAATAACTTTTGCCACAAAAACTTTAACTATGTCAACAGCGTTAAAAATAAACATCATAAAACCAAAGAAAAGTTCAATACGTTCGAGCGGCGTTTTTGGCATGAACTAATGTTCTAAAAATAAAAAGTAGCATTTTTCGCTCCTAACGGTTGTCACAAAACTTTAACTATGTCAATAGCATTAAAAAGAAAATAATTATTTCATAATAAAACAAGATAATTAATAAAATAAAAAAATCGTTTTTGTTGTTTGTTTCGTATTTTCATGAGTGGCAACTTTATAAAAGTTTTTATTCTATATCAGTGGCCAGTATATGTTTTAAGAACAATCTCATAATCACTAGTTTATCAAAATAATTATTTAAAAGAATAAATATTTCTGTTCTTATTTACTATAAATAAAATTTCTATAAATATCTATGAAAGTAATAATAAAATATTCATTATATTGTTCGGAAAAAGAAGAAGTTACGAATTCCACTAATTCCACTATTGTAATTCTAAAAAAATTGGCGAAACTATGGCGAAATATTTCGTGTTGCAAATTTGGCGACTTCCTCAGAAGTGCAGTATTCTAGATTTCCTCCCGGTTTGTTTTAAACGGTAGGTTACTTTTAAATATCAATAAATATTTTATCTTTTGAATCTCCTAATGTTTATATTCTCATATTCCTTTACATTTTATATGTTTAAATTAACAGTTACAAAACAATGTTTACAGTTTCATAGCCTTTCAGTAAAGAAATATATTTTAATATAAGAATAAATTTTCTTTTTTAATACATAAAACTATTACCGACACTTTATAATAAATCTGGAAATTATTTTTGTTCTTTTTTTTATTTTACACATAAGATATTATATTTAACAACTGTTATAACGTGAAATCGCTGGGAAAATTTGGTTTAGTTGTTAAAGTTTTCAGTTTGTGTGTTCGTTATATTTTGCTGGCTATCATATAAATAAGCAAAGCTTGAATTATAAGTTCATTAAAAAAATTTTTGAGTGAAATATTTATAAAATATATAATTGTAAATAACCAATTACGAAAACTCTATCCTTTAATTTGCAGAAATTCTTCTCTAACACTGGAACTTAAAAAACTAATCTATCTCTCCTGTCTCAGACCTATCATAGCATATGCGAGTCCAGTATGGGGCTCCACTGCGAACAGTAACTTCCTGATTCTGGAAAGGCTTGAAAACAAGATCTTGAGAATGATTACGAATTCATCCTGGTTCTTTAGAAATAAAGAGATTAGATATTCGCTCTCTGTTCCCAGCTTTAAAGACTACGTACAAAAAATTGCTGTTAATTTCTATGATTCTGTTTCTCATTCCAATAACCAGGTCCTAAAAGATCTTCAAAATTTTGATTATGATATATCTCTTCCCAGCAGCCGCAAACGCCCACGATACGTACTTAATATTAATAAATAATGCGCTCACTTTTTAGTTTCTTCCCAGACAACAGATGAGTGCTTCTCAAGATCAAAGGTTATTTTCGCCTTCGCTCTGGTGGACTGAAACGATGGTTTTGGTTTCTTAATGGATCTTCTCTCTCTCGCATCTCGCGTGATTTTATTTAGTTACTCCGTCTGTGCTCGTTTTTGCTAAGATTTTTAATTTTTCCTCTTTTTTTTTTTCTTTTTTTTTATTAAATTCTTTTTTGTTTCTTTTTTAAATTTTATTTGTTGCTTTTAGTAACTTAATTGATATTATTGTTTTTCTTATTAAATTTTCTATATTTTTTATAACTGGCAAAGGGCAAGACCTCACGTTACGTAATCCCATTTACCAGGTTGGAGGTGTGGTCGCTGCGCGACCAAGGAACTCCGTGTACTTACCCCGATTTGTGAATATTTCCTTAAATGACGCTTGAACTTTAGTATAGAATTAATTTATCAAGAACAATCTATAAAGGCACGCAAAAATTAAATTTTCTCGGTTTCTTTACTTTTTTCCAAAGAATTATTTTCTTTTACCTAAAACCTTTTTCCTACATATAATGTCAAATATAACATTCATTAATTCAGAAAGACACACTTTCACCATAGTTTAGTATGCCGAAATAATTCCGAACAGTATTTTAGATTATAAGTACTTTAAATTAACAAATTAAGATTAAATGGCGTTTCTCATAAAATCAATATCGATATTTTCATTTTATATCTTTTTTTTTTTTTTTTTAATAGTTTATATGCATAATTTTTTATAAAGATTTCCGTGGTCCAGAAACATTTTTTGAGAAAAGAGTTCTAAATAAAAAGAAACTATGAGTATTATATATTTATATTCTCACTCATGCTATAATGTAACAATTGGAAAAAATTCCTTTTCTCATACAAGGAATTTGTTACAGATTTGTAAAGTAAACATAGATAATTCAAGTGTACAAAATCTTTTTATTCTTAAATATTCGTTAATTTTAAAAGTTTGCATCTATGCATATTCTTTATTCTTAATTATTTTTTTGAAACTTTCAAAGTATAATATAAATTTGGTATAACGAAAATTCATACCATTGATTTTTTTTTTATTGCCAAAAGAATTATTTCGTTTTAAATTAGTTTCAATATTATTGTTGAAATTAATTTATTTTAGCTGCTATCATAATTTAAAATACCTATTTTGGTTAGAGGTCTAGTAATAATTTTTATTTTATTGAAACAAATTGAGTAACTTAATTCGATTTTATCCTGATTAAAATTAATAAATAAAAGTAGTTGTTATATAAGTTACAGTTTTCAAATTTAGAACCCTTAATAGAATTTAAGAAATCTTCATTTAATATGTAAATTAAACTCAAAGAATATTGATAGTGATGAAATGATTTATTAATTAAAATTACCCTATATTGACGTCTTAAATATTGAAAAGATTAGCTCCTTAAAAATCGAGAATTCATTAGTTTTAAACGGTCTTTTATTTCCAAGTCATCGTATTTTCAAACAATAGCAAGCATTTCTATGTATCATTGAAATTTCTTTTGTTTTTAGGGTATTTTAATTCACTAGAAAACCTGACATAGTAACTTAGAAAGTAAATGTGCAAAATAATACATACCAAAGAAATACACTGAAGTGACAAAAGTCATGGGATAGCAATATGCAAATTTTCAGATGGCAGTAGCATCGCGTAGAACAGGTATAAATGCGCAGTGCTTTCATTTCTGTTCAAGTTATTCATGTGAAGAGGTTTTGACGTGATGATGACCGCATGACGGGAATTAACAGACTTTGAACGCGGAATGCTAGTTGGAGCTAGACGTATGGGTCATGCCATTTCGGAAATCGTTAGGGAATTCAACATTCCCAGATCCACTGTGTCAAGAGTGTGCCGAGAGTATGAAATTTCAGGCACAACATCCCACCATGGACAGCCCAGTGGTTGACCGCCTGCACTTAACGACCGAGACCGCGACGTCTGCAAAGAGTCCTAAATTCTAACAGACAAGCAACACTGCGTCAAATAACCACAGAAATCAATGTGGGACTTACAAGGGTCTGGTTATCTCGGTCTGTTAGAACTGTGCGGAGAAATTTGGCTTTCTTGGGCTATTCCAGCAGAAGACCGACTTGAGTGCCTTTACTGACAGAACGACATCGCTTGCAGCGACTCTCGTGGGCACGTGAGCATATCGGTTGGTCCCTAGATGAATGGAAAACCGTGGCCTGGTCCGATGAGTCACGATTTCAGTTGGTAAGAGCTGATGGTAGGGTTCGAGTGTGGCGCAGACCCCACGAAGCCATGGGACATCATCGAGAGGTCTGTTCGTGCCCAAATCCTGCACCATCATCGCTTTCACAATTATGGACGTCTATCGAGACAGCATGGCTCAATATTCCTGCAGAAGACTTCCAACGACTTGTTGAGTCCATGCCACGTCGAGTTGCTGCACTTCGCCGGGCGAAAGGAGGGCCGACACGATATTAAGAGGTATCCCATGACTTTTGTCACTTCAGTGTACTTTAAAAGAAATTTAAATAGACCTAAAAAATGCTCGAAAAAGAAATTTAAATAAAAAAACTAAGGACCCACTCTCCCCAAAACTATACCCATATATTTATTGGTTAAAAAACTATTTTATTCATTGCATTTACATTGAAAAAAAATTTTTTTACTTCCCAAATTAAAATTAAACTGTTACTATCAACCAACATAAAATTAAATGCCTTTTTTAAGTCTAACATTCTTTAAGTTTGAAACTCTCATTGAAAATAATTCCTGGAAGTGGCATGGATGTTGTTAGTGGTTCGGAACTGTAGGTCCCGGTCCAATTAGCACAAACTGTGCACAAAATAACCATACAGCGACAAATCAAACCAAATCTTTAAAACATTTGTAAAATGTTAATCGAAATCAGGTTATTGGAATTATAAATATCAAAAGAAATAGGATTTTACAAGCATGAAGTCTTACTATTCCATCTTAGGTCAAGGATCTTAAAGAAAAATGTTTAGTTTTGGGTGGATATAATCGATATCTATCAATTATATGGTATCGATTGCTAAGATTCCTAATAGGTTTCATTACCATATATTATTCCCAGAAAATGTAATATTTTATTTTCAAACTATGTTAGTCAGGTTTGTTAATACAATTTTCAATATCTGATTTACCTTGTAAAACCTTCAATTTCTAAATTAAAGAATTGTATAATTAAATATCATTATTAAATAGTAATAAATTAAACATTATCATTTTAGTAATACAAAAATTAATTTTATGCTGTACAGGGCCATATCATGGATTAATTGCATTTTTCAAACAGACTAGAATTAACTAGAATTATTGTTTTTTTCTCTTTTAGTCGATAGTATGTAGTTATAGTATGTGTTGTTGTTTCTTATCCCACTTGGCTGGCCAAGCCCACGAGCCCATACGCACTCATGATTGAAGGGGAAGGAAGCAGCTTCTGTTGTGATGGAGCACCCCGTAGGTAGAAGCCTGACTTTTGCTCCGTGACGCTCTTACAGTCATAGAAGACCGGGACCTACGGCTTAAAGTGGATTCCGAACCACTACAAACATCCATGGCACCGCCGGGATTCGAACCTGAAACCTGTGGCACCGAGCGCCAGAGCGCTAGACACTCGGCCATTCAGGTCCCAAATTTGCCAACGGCACGTAGAGTTCCCAGGTGGTCACCCACCCAAGTACTGACCGCGCCCAATGATGCTTAACTTCGGTGATTTGACGAGAACCGGTATATTCAGCATGGTACGGCCGTTGGCTGTTATAGTATGTAGTATATAGTATTGTTTTTTTCTCTATTTAGTCGATAGTTTAAATGATACTAAGGTGAATATTGTTGAAAGGTGAGAAAGTGTTGTGTTCAGTGTTTTGTTACTTTGGTTGAAGAAAATTATTGAGTAAATCCTTATTATTTAGATATACTTAATTTAACCCCTTTTAATACCATTTTAATTCTTTATACACAAATAAAGCATCCATTTCAACTTTTTCACTCTATACATCGGAATTCCTTGGTGAATGCCAATCTTCACATGATACAAAACTTTTCTATAATGAAATCTTTTTAATTGTATTATTGGGTTGCGATTGATCTGTCATGGATACTAAATAATTAAATTAATAATAAAAATAATTGCTGATAGAGATTTATCCATGCTACTTAAGATGCTACTATTTAATTACTACTTAATTATTTACCTCTTAATACTTCATTAGCTATGCAACTTAAAATTTAAACAGTTCCAAGGATCTAATACAAGAGAACTCCACCGGCTTCCACTTGAAAGGTGGGATTAAAACGAATGGATGGATCGATTCCTTCTTAGAATTAAGGATTAAAGTTTCGACTCATCGAGGGAATTATTTTAAATAGGGGCTTTGAACAAGTGCCAATTTGGCCTCGTAGATCTTTGAGAGATTTGGTATAATATAGCGTAATAGGCTGGCTGGCTTATAAGCCAACTTATGTAATAGTCAATTAAGTCATGGTCAAGATTAATACGATATATAATACATTTATTAAAACTTATGATTAACATAATTTGTAGAGTGCAAAAAAAAAAAAAAAAAAAACTGGATTTAAATGATTTTAAATATAATTTAAATAATTGTATAAAACAATTTTTTTCTAATGTCTTACAGTCTTAGTCTAATGTCTAATGTCTTATGTCTTATCTAGCTTTAAAAATACTAATATATAATTATTAAATAAAAATCACAAATAATTATTGTAAACGAAACAAGTAATATAAAAACTATTTAAAGTCAATTCCTACTTTTTTTTCACTATATTGCACAATGTCCATTATAAATAAAGTTAAAATTTTCCTCTTACATCTGGGCTATCTATTGTTAGATACATGTAACTTAAATCTAAACAAAATTAAAATTATTTAATGAATTAATATTTGAAGAAACTGTATTAGCATCAAGTATCATCTACTACAAGTTCAAAAAAAGTATTTCAACTTGAGTGGAGGAATAAATAGTATTTTATTAACGCTTGAAAATTTGAACAAGATATATATAGCGAGTGTGTGAACTAATAGTAGGAATTGAAAGAAACGATTTACAAAATTGTATACTAAAATAAATTTGCAATCACAATAGAAGTAAAATTCGTGTTTCTAAACATTTAGATGCAATTTCGTGAAACTTTTTCATATTTCAAATGCGAATAAGGAATGCGTTAACCTTTTTATTGTTATAGTTTTTAAATGTATTATAAATCGTTTGCTTAACTAACAACAAAAAGAACCAAATTCCGAAAAAGTTTTGATTTTTTTAATATTATTATTATTCCTGTTACAATAAGTACAGAACAGTATTATGTAAAAATAGGTGATGTTGATTAAATTTAAAATATGAACTTCATTACCAGTTGAATAAATTTACATTCCATGAACCAAAATTGATACCAACTGATTATCCAAAATAGTGAAGCTGATATTAAAATAGGTTAAAATAATAGTTTCTATCAAATGGTTTAAAATTCTGAGTATTAGAGATACGTTATGACAATAACTGTAAGTTATATTAAAGCAGATTGTTTATCATTTTAAAACTAATTTTATATTCCACAAAATAATGGCCAGTGTAATTTTTCGATTAAAATATTAAAACAATAGGACTTCTCTTTTTCTTATAGTTAATTTTCAATACATCCGATACATTTGCAATTTTTCTTATATTTAATTTGCAACGTAGTTATACATTTGTAATTTTTCTTATATTTAATTTGCAATATATCCCATACATTTACAATTTTACTTATTTTTAATTTGCAATTTTCTTATAATTAATTTGCAATATATCCTATATATTTACAATTTTTCTTATATTTAGTTAGTAATATATTTAATTTTTATAGCGCAGTCATAGATTCATCCCAAATATATGGATTAACATAACAAAAATTAAATTTTCTTTAAAAATTAATTTAAATCACTTACGGTATTCAAATTTTTTGCGACATTTTCATTTATTTTTAATATTTAATATTTCAATGAATCATCATTTATCATATCAATGTCACTTTTATTACAGCTTCTGTATATTTTGTTTGTTTTTCCTGGTTTAATTTCATTAAATATTTATCGAAATATTGTTGATATAAGCGATAAGTTAGCAAAATAAGAAAATATTGAATTTTAATTCAAAACTTGTATAATTTTGGGGCAATATTTCTTAGTTTTAATAATTCCAGCATTTCGCAGTTCTTTATTTGATACAAGTCGAATACTAATCATGAAGTAACTTAAAGTAAATAAGGATAGGGTAATATTTAGTTATTACGAGTTAATATTTATTTATTTAGTTATTAGTTACACCTTAGAACCTATTTGCTCCCAGTACTTTAACTTTGAAAAAGCACTCTTGGGTATCATCCAATTACCTTCTGCTAAGCCTGGTATATGTACTGGATTACAGTTTTAGATTCTAAATCTTTTAAGGTATTGTCCAAACATTCATTTTATTACAATTTGGTTTTATTAGCTTTTCGTTGAATCCAAATTCCTAAAAACATGTTCGTGTTTGTTCTTCCTTTTATTTAGATTTTCTTTTGTACCCTTTTATGTTCTCGTTAATCAGCTTATATGAACTTGTTAATTCTAAAAAATATGTAATATTCCTATATGAATGCATTCCTTTCCTCCTTTTTTTGGCATATACTGGTAGATAAAATTTCAATTTTATCTACCTACTTCTTCTAATATATCATTAAACTTGTTATGAGAACACCTTCCTGATTAGATTAATTCATATAGGCTTTACTTAATTAGATATTAAGACATTAATTATTCTTCGGTATCCTTTGGGCTGTTCAATGTATTCTTCTTTATTCAATGCCCCGTAAGTATGCTGTTGTCACATCGGAGAATTTTATAATGCAATTGCAATAGTTTGAAGTATCTTTAAGGTATTCCACTTCATAACTGAACTAAAACTCTCTTCAAAATCAATGCCCTTTGTCCTCATTTAATTGCTATCAATCCTTTTTTGTGTTTTTTTTCGGCATCAGACTTTTGATTAATTTCTTGTTAGCAGGTGTTTTATATTGCCTTTCAAGCATCATGCAGATTAAAAACTCATTTAATCATTCATTATTTGTTCACACTATGTTTTGACGTACTAATTACTGCAATAGGATAAATTTTTATGAAGACTTTATCGCTGAATACTCAATGCAGGGATTCTTCTGTTTCACATGGGATTCTCTTTTTTATTTCATTAACTGATACTTTATATATCTCAAGTATCATTGTCATGATTGTCTTCTAATTAGATTAATTACGTTCATTCATTTCTCTGTTTTCTACTTCAGTATTTGGATGAGCATCCTCTTCGACTACACTATGTAACAAATTGTTATTTTTTTCTTGATTCCCTAAAATAATCGCTGCATAATTTAAATAATTTTTCTGCATTTAACTTGATTCATCCATTCTTCTGCTCTTCAAATGTTATATCAGTGCGAACATTTGCATTATTTATAAAGAAAGAAAATACATTTTGAAGAAATGGATATAATTTTTTATTACCATATAAATGCTTCGATCTGCTAAAAGGGGATCAAATTCTGGAGTTTGGCTGTTTTTTGAATACTTGATGAAAAATATCCAACAATAATTTATTTTTTAAATATAAATTTTTATCAAAATAGATTATTATTATTTTAATCAAGCATAAAATTTTAAAATAACACCCTCAAGAATGCTAACGAAAATTATTAAATGATTTAAAAAAAAAAATTTACTATAGAATAACTATTAGTACAATTGCATTTGAATTGTAGTTAAATTAACCAGCTTGTTAAGTAGTAGAATCGATTTTGTAATATCTTTTTTTAACTTTAGATGTTAATAAATTCATTAGAAGGCTTTTTTAATATATAACTTATTCATTATTCATATAGTTCTCTACTAATGACGTAAGTTAAATGTTTTTAAATTTTACATTAAGTTTTATTAAAATGATATTTTTTATCTAACGTTAGCTTGTCTTTACCTAAAGTATTTTATAAACATATATAGGACGCTGATTTGATTATGATACATATAAAATCTAATAAGTTCGAATATTTTCTTTTACAGCTTGCAAACATTCTAAATATATTTAAATCATTAAAATGCAATTAGTTTAAAAGTGTGCTGGTTAAAAATATTTTTTTAATTATTTAAATAAATTGAATAATTTTAAAAACTTGAAAATGCTTTTAGTATAAGATTAATACTTTATATGTATTATATGCTTTTAAAATGCTTTACAATTAAGAAAATATCGAAGAAATATTAATTGAAAACATGGAAAACATAAACTCCTATCAAAACCTTTAAATCTTTAAGTATTTCCAGCATTTTTCCTTATGAAAGCATGAATAACTTTTTGTTTAAAATGCATTTCTTTTACAACATTCTCAAAGCTAATGATGGTAATTACTATTATCTATGAGAAGAAAAATATTTATTTCATACTTCAAAGTTATTTAGTTCGTTACTTTTATAATTTATATTTCCAATTGTTTGCACTCAAGACCTAATTAAAATTACTTTGCACAGACAAATTTATAGAATTCGAAAACATTTAATCCGCTATGATTCTCAAACTTTTAAGATTAAAGCTTGATCATAAATTATATAAAATGTTAATATTAAAAAGAAAATTATTTGAAAAAAGTCTCAGAAATGTTTTAATTAAATAATGTAAATAAGAATAAATAGGAATATTTACATAATTCTCTCATCGAAGCTTTAAAAATCATTTTAATATTGTTAGCTTTTCAGTTTGAATTATATTTTATGTTTTGTTTATTTTTGAAATTCAGTTTTCATAAATAAATCGAACATTTTCTAAAATGTATATATTAATTAATATTGTTAGCTTCCTCCATTTTAATTATTACTAAAGACTGAATCAAAATAAAAGTTATGTAAACAGGAAAAAATATATGATTCAACAGTATCAACAAGGATTAAGAATTTGATTCGACATCCTATTATAATGAGTTTTCAATTAAAACTTTGGTATTAAAATACATTTTTATACCTACAGTTATTGTATAATCTGAAACGAAATATTTCTTTATTAATATCTCCTTACATACCATCAAACATTTTTTACGGGAAATTAGCCCTAGTATGCAAAACGCATGTGCTTTAATACGTTGTTTGAATACAAAACATTAGGACAATAATAGCTTATTAAAATGAATCAAACAGAGTTTATATTTTAAGAATATTTAAAAGCTATTTTTTCCAATATGACCTTTATATACTTTAATAAAATAATAAAGATAAATTTGAAATAATATCTAAACAGCAGCATTTGCAGTAATCCAAAATTAAATTTGTTTAAAAAAATTTATTCTTTTATTCCACTCTGGTTTAATATTTTTAAGTTGGCTTTCTTTGTTTATAATGAACAAACAACTTTGTTAACAATGAACAACAAACTTTTAAAAATATATTTTTACAATCACTGTTTTCTACTTTCAAAACAATTTTTTATTATCTTTTAAACAAAATAATATTATAAAATTAGAACAGTAAAAATTTGATGTGGGAATAAATCTTTGCAAACATCTAAAAAATAATTTGTTTGTTTAAAGAGAGAAATTATTAATTAAGTTATTATTATTTTTCAGAGAGAGAAATTTTGGAAATAATTCATAAATCATTTTCATTATGGAGATAAAGTTTTATTTTTAAACAATTTTTATGTTAACACAATTGAATTCTATAAAAATTTATTTTTATCATTATCGTTTCTTACATATATACACTTTCGAGTAACGTGTTTATTGGAGAATGTATTATATATTATTTGTTTTAAGACAGTGAATATCGAAATTATATTTTAATGATTTTTATTTTTGTGATCCTGTGTCAAGATAATTATTTGCTATTTCATTTGATGAATTATATAATTTGTATTTAATTCTCAGGTATACTATTTCCTGTTACCCTTATGAAATTAAGATGCTTTCTAATTTAATTAATTTTCATTTATATGACAGATTGATTAAAAATGATTACTTTGATTTCAAAGGACTATAACTTTAATGTAAACAACGATTGGTGACATCTGATCAAAATTTTATTCGCGTATTCTATAATTGTTCTGTATATTCTTTTGGACCCGTTGACAACAACCTAGGTTTGGTGCACTTTACACCAGGCATTATGATGTATGTTTGAAGTCATCAATGTCAGTGCATTCTGAATGTACAACTTCAGTTCGTTCATTGGTGTAGGCTGCTTATTGGCAAAACCTCAATAAAAACAGTGTTTGGCATATTGCCATAAAAAGAACTCGCTTGGAGTAATATCATGATGATTAGATTAACAACAATAAGAAGAAAATATCTGAAGGATGATCTGAGTTTTGTTTACATACTTTATAAATGTCCTATGTCTATAATTGGTCACATCAGCAAATTCTAAGTGACAGTCCATTTCACACTAAACATTAGATTTTAAGGAAATATTGTAAAGCATGTTTTCAGTTGGTAATGATCAATACGTCCTGAATATGCAATTTCAATTCGTTTACAATATCTGTAAAAACAAAGTATTTTGCATATCCACATAAAAAAAGTAACCAAAGAGAAATGTCATGAGTAATTTACTGCTTGAAGTATATTTAATAGGGCTTACAGCAATCACATGGACGAAAAAAATCTTCATCTTGCTTCTGCATTGTCTAACTCTTAGTCCTTCTATTGTGGTGCATAACATAGTTCTGTCATTTTTAATAATTTCGAATCATCCTATTTATTTGTTATATTAAATTTGTTTTGAATCACAGAGATTAAATTGTTAGTTACATCTGCAATAGTAATATTGGTTAGATACTTTTTAGAGGAAAAAGTTATGAGTTATCATCCTTTGCTATTGTCATATAAAAATATAGATGATATACAATTCAGCATCCCATTTTGCCATTGCCAGAATAGCTTTATGGATGTTTTACAAGTTTTTATATGTGTAACAAAACCTTTGGGTAAGTTTTGGGTAAATGTTATGGCAGTACTCTTCATGAAAGCATTAATTTATTTCCCTTGTCGTAAGAGCCGTGTAGAATGATCTCCGCAATACACATTCAGGAATATTGAAGCTGCTACAGCTGTTGTAAGCTCGCATACAGACAGTGCCATTTGAGTCATGAATGATGTCGCATGACTGCTACTTAGTATCAATGTTAATCTCTTTAAAGAGGGTACATGAATAAAATTAAATATGAACAAAATTTTAAATAATATAAGATTTTAAACAAAATGTAAAAAACGTAAACACATAGTTTTGTTGTTGAGAATTACCTTATTTATTTTATATAACTGCAATATCAGATCAAGTTCATATACGCAAATCGGGGATAGAGCGAAAAAAAAATGGTTGTCCAAAAAATTTGAGGAATCGTACTTTTTCACAATCGAAATGTGAATATTTATACAACAAAGAGGCTTGAAGCAAATGTCTTGAAGGGAAGATTTTCTGTGGTAAGAGCACTTTAACCAATCAGTTGGTTTGCATTATTTTTATTACTTTTAAATCACCACACACAATCTCTGTAATTGTACACTCAGCCTCTGTAGTTGTGGATAAGGTAAACATCTGATCGTGCATTGCACAAAACTTCAACGTACAAAGTGCATCATTAAAGAAAACTTTAAAAGTCTAGTCTATTTTTTTACTCCTGCTTTGTCCAGCACTATCCAGTGCATTGAAACTTTCTGTAATATTTTAAATTTTGTTAAGTTTAATTAAAAGTAACATTTATTTAAAGTAGTAATATTCTGTGAAATAATATATTTATATATATAAATATATATATATATATATATATATATATATATATATATATATATATATATATATATATATATATAATATATATAGATATATAGATATATATATATATATATATACACTCATGTCCATAAATTAAGGATAATTCAGAATCACACAGAAATTGAACTCTAAAATAAAAATTTCAACTGTAGAATTATCACACACATTTTGAAGAAGAATATGCAAATTACAGGAAACCACCAGATGGCGCGGATAGTACGTCACAATGACGAGAGTGTAAGAGAGGGGTATATAAGGAATGGTGGCAAAGAAGTAAAATTTTTCACAAGCGCTTTAAAAGCCTTTCAGTGCAATAACCGCATAGTTATGGCACAAATGAAGCATTTAGATGATTTTTTACGTGGTAGAATTATCGGACGATTGGAATGTGGACGTACCCAGCTGGAAGTATCCGAGGAACTTGGAATCGCGCAGAGTGTCATCTCCAGGCTTTGGCAACGATTCCAAGATGATGGTAATGTGAGTAGATGTTACAGCACAGGTCGCCCCCGAGTTACAACGCCGAATGGGGACCGGTATTAAGCAGTTACTGCCAAAAGAAACCCACGGAGCACAGCATCAGATCTGTCTCGTCAGCTCTCTTCAGCTACCGGTACGACAGTTTCAAGGCAGACCGTGTACAGACGCTTAGGGCACATTGGCCTATATGCTCGTAGGCCTGTCAAATGTGTTCCACTTACCGCAACTCACTGTTGCCTGCGATTAACCTGGAGTAGAGAGCATGCATTGTGGACACCGCAACAGTGGTCTAATGTGATGTTTTCCGACGAGTCCAGGTTTAGTTTGCAGTCTGATTCTCGCCGGACTTTCATATGGAGAGCGCCAGGTACTCGTTACCACCAAGAGAACACCATTGAACGACACCGTTACGGTGGTGTAGGATGGCTCGTTTGGGGAAGAATTATTCTTGGTTCCAGAACAGACCTGCATTTTCAGAGTGTAACGATGACAGGCCACATCTATCGGGATGTCATTCTGGAACAACATGTACGTTTGTTTCGGGGCGCCATGGGTGCTGAATTTCTGTTTATGGATGACAACGCCCGTGCTCACCGTGCAAACATTGTAGACGAATGCCTTCAATTGGAGGATATCACCCGTATGGATTGGCCAGCATACTCACCGGACTTGAATCCAGTAGAGCATGTGTGGGATATGCTTGGCCGACGAATTGCAGCCCGCCACCTGTCAACCGGAACTTCGGAGGGCATTGCTTGATGAGTGGTGTAATATTCCCCAAGATCAGATTGATAATTTGATACTCAGCATGCCTAGGCATTGTAAGGTCTGTATTGCATCGTCCGGGATACATACTCCATATTAACCATCCTACTAACCATGTTATACTGTTTTTTGTAAATAGGTTCTTTTTTTAAATTTGCTCCAGGGAGTAAAAATCGCAATTTTTATTAATTATGTCAAACATATAGCATCCTTTTTGCTCTTTACCTTTTGTTTAATAAATAGACTTTAGAAATAAGTCAAATTTGCTTTGCTTCTGTCTCTTTCTTTGCCTGAACTTCATTATCCTTAATTTATGGACATTAGTGTATTTTTATTTGGTATAAATTTGATATTATCGGTTGACTTTCAATTTCTGCTTTGAACTTATATTTTGTAAATTTCGTGCTATACTTTGTGAAACACGAGGGTAATAACTATACGCATGAATAATAATTTGCATATTATATAATATCTGATATTTACGTATGTAAATAACAAATGTTATATAATATGTAAATTATTATGAGATGTATAGTATGATATTTAAATACGACATAACATCTTACATCTGAAAAGACCACTACTCACTAAATGTACTCATTTTTCCAATAATTAACTGCAGAGCTCACTACAAGTGGAAATCGAGTACCATCCTTTTGTTTTCAAATTAGAACACTCTACTTAATCAGCAAATAATTAGAACAAATTTGTAAATATTAATTCTTTTAATACAATGGATACCATAACTTCTACTAAAATTTAATTTGTTTACTTCATCTGAAAAAAGTATCTTGACAAATACATATTTTACATGTTATTATTTTTAAGTATTTGGAATGGTAAACCTGCTCCCTATAATAGATTGTAACAAAATATTGATTGAAGATATTAGATTACAAACATAGATGATCAATAAAATGTATTTTTTTCCAAACATAATACCAATAAAGTTTTTTTCCAGGGAAATAAACATTTTCCCCTTACATTAATATGTTTGTTGCAAGATATTTGTCATCAAATCTTGATCGCAAATTATATTTGAACATAAATACCAAACAGCAACCGAATATGTTGGCGTATTATTTTATGTGTATCTGTTTGCTATATTTGTGTTTTACTAT
Source organism: Caerostris darwini (assembly GCA_021605075.1). Classification (NCBI taxonomy): domain Eukaryota; kingdom Metazoa; phylum Arthropoda; class Arachnida; order Araneae; family Araneidae; genus Caerostris; species Caerostris darwini. Next base: position 204,601 of record BPLQ01012450.1, on the reverse strand, counting down.
TTATACTGAATGATTAATTATAGCAATTATAGCAATTTTTATATTAGTTCTATTTTGGCAATATGGCCTGCATAAACTGAATCTTTCAAATTAACAAATTTCAATATTAAGACTTTTCTTAACTTTTAAAAATAATTCATTTTAATTAGTTTCATTGTTATATTGTGAAATGTTAATTAAACTATTTAGAAAAACTATTAATTGATTCCTTAACAGTGTTCTAATTATTATGTACAAAATCATTTTTTGCTTCAATTTTAAATGTTTCAGTGTAGTTTTAAAATTATATTTAAAAATAATTAATGTTTATTAATTTCCTTTCAAAATGTATTCCATTCATTTATTGATTTGATAACCCAATCATTTAACAAAATAAACAACTTTTATTGTTATAAATGCAGTTTATTGCACTAATTTAAGCATTTTTTTATGTATCCAATTTATTACACTCTGTAAATCAAAAATGTATTTAAGTTTTAAAGAAAGTCATTTAAGTAAAATGTCTTTATATTAATATTTAAATTTTAAATGATTTAATATTGGCATGGAATAATGGATTTGGCAATTTTTAAAGAAAAGATAGCCACTTAAAATATTGAAAGTCTCAAACTATTTTCTGTTTAATGTAAAATGTCCTTAATTTTTTTCATTAATCTATAATTTTAAATTTAGTTTCTAGTACTTAGAAATAATCGGTTCAAAGGTAAAATTTTATTATGTTAAAATATTATGTAACATTACATATGTGTATAAAAATTATGTAGTTATATAATCTCCCTACAAAATCAACTGTGTATCTTTTAAGCACACAACCAAAAAATTGTAGAAAAGGGTATGCTGTGATCAGTCTAATTAAACAACACTTGAGCAACTAATAAGTTGCCTTGTTGCGAACAACTAATTTAGTCGAAAATTATTTCGTGTGTAAATAACAAAAGCAAGACCTCACAAATGACGTCAGGACACGTAAAACGCGTGTTATTAGCATTAGTAGTGAGAGAATACAGTTAAAAGATGGACGAAAGGCCCTATTTATAAAATTGACTACAAGTTTACATGTGCAATATAGAAAGAAAGGCTACATGGACGAACTAACATGCTGTAATAGGATTAGCATGTTTGAGTAAGAATGTAAGCTTATCTTAAGAGTGGAAAACGTAGCCTAATACTTTAAATCAATAAAAGTAGTGTATTACAACTTTTAGAAAATCTTTAAGACCTCAGGGTCAGATGTTAGGTTGATAGTGATCGGTCAAGAAACACAAAGCCAATGTATAACCAATATGCGTATGAGAAAAGATAGATACCAGCCAGTTGACAATACTGCTCAACAGGTGCATACAGCAATGAGGCACTAGGTGTTGGACTTACTGTAACCAGACGCTTTTATGAGTGAAGTATTTACATGACGTCAATAAACTGTATTTTACTGACAGCTGCTGATCAACGATATCGTTAAGACTGGCGTGCGTACAAAATTCGGCATCTCATCAATGAAATGATTCCATCTTTACAGATTAGTGTCATTTCTGTGTTGAAAGCAATTATCGATGCTCAATGATGTGGAAATGTAAAAAATAACAGTTATTTTTCTCTCTAACATCAGGTAAAGAGACCGTTACAGTAGACCAATCGTACAGTGGATTGAGTAGATGAGTGCTTCGAATTCATGCATACTCAGGAGCGTTATTGTGATGAAAGGACTGTCTGAGCCCTATATTTTACAATGTATATGGTATTATCATCGGAGATCACTATTGTCAGCAAATTATTCTCCTTAGACAGTAGACTCCTTCTCCGTTACAGTAGACCAGTCGTACAGTGAATTGAGTAGATGAGGCGCTTCGAATTCAGACACACTCATGAGCGTTATTATGGCGAATGGACTGTCTTAGCGCTGTATTTAACAGTATATATGGTATTATTACCCGATATCATTATCGTCAGCAAATTATTCTCCTTCTCCACATGCGATTCTTCCGAGGTACCATTAATGCAGACCGCCATTTTATGGACAATAACAACAGCCCACATTGGACTCCTGCTGTTAAAAATTTGATGATAGCACTAAACGAGATCAACCAATATATTTATCTTATTTAAATCTCATAAAACATTATGGGTTATTTTCGAAAGGCACTTTACGGAACGATTAAATCCATGAAAGGGTAACCAACAGTTAAAACCGATACTCGTTGAGGAATGGGAATTTATATAACAAATGGTGGATGATCTGATGTTAAGTATAAAGAGATGGTGTCAAGCAGCTATTACAGTCAAAGCAGGTTATATATCTTACTAAGAGTGTCCTAATTGGGCAGACAACTATTTGTACCAATGTTATTCTTTCAAATAAAGAATAACATTGACAACATAACAAGACACACAATTTTTTCTTTGTTTGATCCTACATCGCATGTGTTCTGCTCATTTTCGAGTTAATATGCTTTCTTTATTTTTTAAATATAAATACTGTCTCTATATCTTATATTTCAAATCTCCCGGGAAATTTCCAACGGAGTTACGGAAAGCAAATAATACGATATAGTTAAAACATATATTATGATGTTAGTTTCAATGTCATTTTGGAAAACTCAAAATCCCAATAGTAAACAAATATTTCTTTTCAGAACTTAAAATTTAATATACCATCGGGACTTAAATCTTAATATACCATCGGAACTTAAATCTTATTATTTTTGTATGTAAGAATTCCATAGTGAAATTTTACATTTTCAGCAAATGGCAAATATATAGAATAAAACGCCTTAATATAAAATTCAACATGCTTAGATGTTTTAATAAATCTAAACTTTAATTTAAAATTCTGTGATGTGAAAAATATTTAAACTTGAAGAAAACATATATTTTTAGAAGTAGACAAATAATATCTTGTGTCGTAGAGAGATCATAGATGACCCAAGAGATATAGAGACCAATTTTGTTTTACTTTTCTTTTACTAGCACAGGAGACTTAATAAAATTCCCCTCATCTTTGAAGAAACTATGCTTTAAATAAAATGAAGATAATATAATTTGTTGCTTAGATAAGACGAGAGAATCGGCTTAGAGAAAGCGTCAATAAGCTCAAGAAACCTTAATACACTTTATGTCAGAAGGATAAAATAAGCTGAGAATTTGCAATAAATCTTGTTAATAATGTTCTGTAAGAATTTTTGTTGCAACTCAATCTTTACAAAAAGGACTGCACATAAAATACTCTTCTTACTAAAATTATTTTAATCAAATCTTTGCAGTATTTTATTAGCAAAAGATTTTGAATTATGAATCTCACTACTTTTCTTATTTGATTACTTTAACTTTCTAGAAAGAAAAAAAAACTTTTTGGATATTAAAGACATTAAAACTACATTTTATATGAATAAAATTTTGTAATATATTATGAATATTTTAATTCGGAAAAATTAAATATATTTGATTATAGTAAGTTTGTCAAGTATTTAAATAAGAAATTAGCAACTGTTTATTTCATTGTTTCTGAAATATCGTTGCTGTATATCCATGCTCTAAATGTTATTAAAATAGAGAAATAGTAAACAAAATGAATACTCAATCGGGATGCACACAGCACATGGCAAACACTGAAAAGGGTTTGTATTAAAAGACAAAATGTTCGAAAATTTATCCATGGTGCATTTTACAATTAAAATATAACCTCTGCATGTGATATTGAAATAACTTTCATTTCAAACACGCTAGCGTAATTACTTATGTTGCCAAATTTAAATTTATAAATAAATAAGTTTCCAAAGTGATGAAATTCAACAATAACATTACAAATATAAATAGTACAAATCTCATTCAATTCATCCTTTTTATTTTAGAAATTATATCAATTTTAATGTATGTTAGTTTTATTTAAGCCTCATCTATACTTTTTGTGCTTGTTAATAGATGATTCAGAATCTTCAAATGAAATAATAATAAGCAATAAAAATTAGCAATTATACTATAAATAAGCAATACGCAAAACCAATTAGCAATCTAAATAATTAGCAATTGTAACATTGTGGAATCGAAATAATTCGTGTTAATTATTACCAATATGATGGTTATTTGATACTCAATCTAATAGACCTTATTATAGTAAAATGATATAGATCCAGAAGTAACCAAAATCCGATACAAAATCAATGTAATAAAAATGGTAACAGTACACAGAATTGTAAATGAATATTTATTTCAAATTGAATCACTTACATGGTTTAATAAAGAAATATAAACTGTCTAGAAATGTTTGTTTTGTGCAGAAACTCTATTTTTCGATACTTTGCATGATTATCAGAAATAGAACTATCATTCTAACTGCTGCGTCATTTACCGAAGGTAATGCTGCGTCATTTTTTAATTATTCTTTTCATCATATAAATCTTCAATTTCATTATTTTAACAAGAAGTAAGTGTTTTCTGTTTTTGCTGAATTTCCTCCTTATAATAATATTGTCTAACTTCTATGAAATTTAGAACATAACGACACACTCATTGGACAAGATCATCCTCCATTAATCAGTATGGGCTAATCTATCCACAGTCTTTAAAAACAAAATCAGCCAACCAACCCAATTTGAGAAAATGTCACCAAGATAAAGTATTGTTCATTAGGTGAATTCGACATGATATTTAATGAGCGCGGTCATAACTGAAGGACAAACGTTAACATATTTTTATATGGTAAAATTAAATATATAGATGTTAATATTGTAAAATATTTTCCTTTCCCATGTCTATTTTTATGCCATAAAAATACCAATACCATAAAATATTAGTATTATTCCAAAAAGCTATCAGTTCAATCAATTTTTTTTTTTTTTATTTACCATCCGATTTTTTACTACAACATTTTTATTAAAATTAGGATAATTAATTACATTGATGCATAGTATTCTTCCTTTTTTTCTTTGTCTTTAGGGATGCCTTTAGAACTGTACAGCCTGTGGCACCAGTACCCTTGGCAACTGGGCACTCTCACCTGCATCCTACGATCAGTGGTGTCTGAGGCTACTGCCTATGCTTCGATCCTGACCATAATGACGTTCAGCTGCGAGCAGTACTACGCCGTGTGCCATCCTCTGCACCAGACGACGAAATCCAAGATCAAAAGAGCATTCAGGAACATCGTCATTATTTGGTTGGTCTCTTTTGTGACAGCAGCACCGTATGGATTTTTCACCAAAGTCAACTACATCACAGTATGTATTCTTTTAAGTCAATATCTTGTTGAAATACTAAAATATCACTTGCAAAGACATAAGAATAGTAGAATAAAAATTTAGTACAATTAAATATTTAATTTATTATAATCATGTATATAAATTTAAAAATCTTTCTTGGAATAAATAAGAATAACATAGAATATTTAATATGTTTAAAGTATGATTATTTAAGAACTTTTCCATACAACGCTTTGTACTTGAACCACAGTAATTAGCCGTAGACCGGAATGTCAGGTATATCATGCATTGAGATAATCACACGTGGGCCTACTGCCTTACATTTATATCGTGTCAAAAAAATGTACAAGCACTCCCAATGGTGTCATCTGGAGAGTTCACAGCCTTTTTCTCCTTTCCTCTTCAAATCCTATCGTGGGACTTTTTCACCCATGATTTATCATATCCATCTCAAATATAAACACAAAATATTTAAGTTACTCGATTCTTCTATCGGATTGCAAACTGAGCTCCTTCAGCTCAGATTCATATTGTGTTACTTATATGGTATTCCAGTCTTTGGATTAGAATATTTGAGAATAGTTTAATCTTTTTGATTATTCTATTAATTCAACATAAAAGAACTTTATATATAAAATATAATTGGATCACATCGTTTATGAACAGATTTAAAACTTCAGTAGCATATACTCATATAAAAAGTTAAGACATCAAAAAAAATATTTATCAAACCTTTACAACACTTGACATGAAAGTTTGTTTTAAACATATTTGCAAATGATGAAAACTCTTAGCCATATTACGCATTAGTTAAGGACAATAGAATGTGTTGATGTATGCCCAACATGACCTATAAATAGAGAGTAGTAGTGCCCTGAGGTACTCTGTGAGCAGCTTATCTGGTTCAGAGGAATACTTGATTATACGAGATGCCTTTACTCCACTGTGCGAACCACACATCAATATGTGTCGAAGTGTGAGATGGAAATAATCATTCGGATAATAAAAACTTGAAGCTAATATTCTAAAGAGGTATTGGGACCAGTGAACAAAGGTAAGTGCACACATATCGCTCTGGTTCCTTATGCCATTGAACTATCAATAGTTAGGATGCCTGCCTCATCTTCTGGCAAATATGTAAGCAGCCTGGCATTCGCACACTACCGGCACTATCAATACTGGTCCCTGTGACTTTCAGTATTATTACGAGGTGCACTTCACAACACTCACCATCGCCGCCGATTGGAGTGATGCACCGCTCAGAGGGATTCGACTGGTATGGAGAGGAAATAGGTAGTGTTCATTGATGAATCGGGATTCAATTTGGACCCTGATGAATATAGTATCAATGTTTGGAAATTTCGTGATGAACACTTCTTTGTAGTCTACTGGTTGGAGAATAATATACTAACCATAGTTGATATATTCATTAGAGATATCATTGCATACGCGCTCGATCTCTTCTAGTAATGTTCTATGTCCCTCTGACAGCTTAGTTGTACGTTCGTAGCATCCTTTAGACACATATGTTACTTTTAATGGCAGAACTTCCAAGAGATAATTTTAAACAGGATAATGAATTGCCATACACAACACAGAAATGTCTTAAATTTTGGCTCATTTTCTTGGCCCACCGATGCAAAAACATTATACTGATTGAAAATTTGTGGGAATACCTGGCTGAATTAATTTGGAAGCGAGTGAGTTTGGTTGAAATAGAAGTACGCTTACAGCAATTGTGAAATTAGATATCATCATAAGAAGCTGTATTCTTCAAAACCTTTCCACTAAGGAAACTGTATTTTTGAGAGTTTTCGTGAATTAAATTGTTATTTCTTTCATTTTCTTAATCAATTATCTATATCAGTACTATAAACAATGTAAAGTTTCAGTCGATTTTCACAATCCCAATTCCTTTTTCCTTCAATTTTCTAATTTTTGGAAACAAATACATAAAAAAAATCTTGAAAAAATATACTATTGCATTTTACCAAACATAGTTTTTGTTTGCATTTCATATTACTTTTTTACATTCTCGCTAAGATAATGTGTAAAAGAATGTTTTCTACACCTGTTGGCGCTCCTAGTCGCTGAAGTAATTTAATCTAAGTCAATACTAAGCAGTGCTATTAATGGGATTTTTTTTACAGCAAAAAGTTTAAACGCAATAAAAAATGCATTAAAGGTTGGAATGCCTTAAAAACTTTTACAAGAGCAAAGGCTTTTAAAGCATTTCTTGTAACAATTCCAAGTTTTTCAAAAATCTGCAGAAAAGAGAGCAATACATTTAAAAATATATGAATTCTAGAGGAATATATATATTGCCAATAACAATAAATATAAAACAAAACATTTTATGGATACAAACATTTTTGGAACTAATTTTAATGTTGGTGATATCATTAAATATATACGACGATTTGGAAATTTTAAAAAGAATGTTCGTAATTTATACAAAAACTATATTTATGAGAAAATTGCTATCATAAGAAATTTTATCTAAACATCTATAATTAAATTAAATTTAAACTAAACATCTCTAATTAAATTTCATTTAAACTAAACATCAATAATTAAATTTCATTTAAACTAAACATCAATAATTAAATTTCATTTAAACTAAACATCTCTAATTAATATTTCAATTAAATATTTACTTAGCACTTTATTTTATTATATAAATTAAAATGCTAAGCAAATATGTAATTGAAATGCTAGGTAAATATTTAAACGTTTAAAGAACTTAAATTTTGAATTTCTTTTCTTAGAAACTATTAACTACGAATATTTTTTTTTAATGTAATAAAAAAACTTTTTATAAACCAAACTTTTGTTTAAAATGCATAAAATAATCATGCATAAGTTAAATATTTATGTACCATTTCAATTATATATTTCATTTCTAGTTAAATAATGAAATATATTATCTAATTCAATGGAAACAAGAGATTAAATAATTAAATATTTCAAAATATCTCTACACTATTAAATCACGAATAATAAAATAAATAATATTTTTATAATAATATACGAATAATTATTTATTACATTATTATTTTTCTATCTATTTAATGTATTCTGAATATTTCAAAAGTTATTTCACCAAAATTAATTGGTATCAAAATAATATTCGATTGCTGCATTTGTTTGATTAAAAAATATTTTCCACATAATAAAGTTTACTTTCTACGAAATACTTTCTTCTTCTTTAAGTTTTTCTACGGATTGTCAAAAAAGATGTTGTGTTGATTGAATGTTCAAATATATGTTAGTTTTATGACATTTCTTTTTTGGGAAATATACAAAATTTAACTAAGCAATTGCCATACTATATTGTTTCAAATTCTAACAAGCTAAATTTGGAGAATTGAAAACAATGCGTTGTATTTTTGACAAACAAATTTTATTTTAGTAGCAATAATTTTATTATTCTTTACATATTAATATTACAAGTATCCCTTTGTAATATATTATTAGTAGTCCGCTTTTAATATTTATGAATTTGTATACTACAAGTATAATACTATAATGTTACAAGTTTCCACTTGTAATATTCAGTATCACTTATAGAAATGATTATTTAGTTTCTTGTTCCATTAATAATTACCTTTTTATTAGTTTGTTAAATATTTTGTATATTAAAAATATTATTTTATATTTGTGTTTGTTAATCTTACATTATTAATAGTAATATTCAATTTAAAATAATTTTTCAATAAAGAATAATCATTTTTATACTGCCATATTTATATTAATATTTACAAACTAAGAGTAAAATATATAATCTCTAATAAAATATGTACTTTTAATCGTAAAATAAAATTTATGCATAATTATCAACGATAAAATAATTTAATAAGTTACAAGTTTATAATTTATACGCTTAATAATTTGCGCGTATGATCTTAAGCTATAGCTATTATTTGCAAATAATAATATCCACTTTTACTAAAGTATCATTTTTTATTCAGTTAGTTTAAATCACCTTTTGTTAACAATCAATTTGATTTATTTTACATTTTCTGTATTTTATTTTTACCATAAATTTATGGGTATTGTTTTGGTATTATCGATCACTTTTTTAGTGTACCTTCAATTTTTAAAAATTTCTTTAAATGTTTTATACATAATATATATGTAAATATCTTTCATGGGATTATATACTTAAGTTATAAAGATTGTATAATTAATTATGTAATCAAATAATTAAATAAAGTAAAATTATTTTTCTAAAATGTTATTTGGTGATAGCAAAGACAATTTTATGAGTAGCTTGTATATCGATCCAGTCGATTTTTGTTTTTACTTTTTTTTAAACTATATTGTTTTATTTTTTATTTTACGATTACTCATGCTTCAGATTTTTGTGTTATCTAACTAATTTATTTTTCCACCGAATGTTAAAATTTGAAAACCTTAAACGTCAGCTAATCCGAAGCCTGTTTTTTGTCTCCACTCTCTTAATTTTTTCCTGTTGCTTTTTATTTAAATTTTCAGAGCCAGACTTACAAAAAAAGCTGTATAGATTTTAATAAATAAGTAGAAGATGGATTTGTTTTGCAATGGTAGTAAAATTTACTCATTGGTTTAAACTACTTCTGTGAATATGTTGTTAGTGGAAATTTACCTTAATCTCTTAGCGATTTTACACTGCATTAGCAACATGTGTTTGTAATTCGAGAATATTTTCTTCCTAGTTCGTATTTTACATATCTATGTGTATAGAGTTTCAAGTGCACGCGGTTCTCTGGCTTATTTTTCTCGTATAAATCATAGTCTTAATTATTTATTAAGGGATTTTCTGTATAAATCTTTTCTTGTATTTTATTTGTCTGGAGTTGAATAAAAGTTTCAGTTCAGATTTTGTAACTGAATTAATTTTAAAAAATCGAAGTTACCTTACAAATTAATTTAAAAATACATTTTAATTTATGGACAATATAATTCAGCGAATATTTTCTAAGTGATTGAAAATTATTTTACATACAAATACATACAATTTTTTTTCCACGAACAAGTTAATCTACTTTATTGATCATAAAATAAATGAATGATTTTTTATAACCTAGTATTGTGACTTACATCCCCTTACAAATTGAAAAAACACAATCTAAGTAAGTCATTTCTTTTCTTATATATCAATTCTCAGTATATGAAACATCTATCCCGCAGTGGTAAGCCATACACTCCCATTTAATCCATCATTCTTTGCTCTTTCCCGAGTTCTCAGTTACGGGTGGAAGGAATACAAAAAACATGTCCCCTGCATTCTGAAAAGAGAGCCGTCAATTGATTCGACGGCCAGCAAAGCTGATAATGCGACTTCTCTGTATCCTGTTTCCTCCCAAGTGAACTAAACTATTGCATCAATCCTTGTTTCCTTTTCTCCGTTTGCCGTATCTGTCATTCTTTATCAGGATTGACACGACGCGGCCACAATTGTCGAGGAATAACCTTCATCCATTCTTTATCACTTACCAATGTTGGTTCTTGAGTCGAAAAATGTGCAGATTTGCTGTTACGTAACAAAAAGAAGATTAATCGTTGATTGCCCGAACAAAATTTTCTTCAAGTTCTCATAAATCTAAAAATGATTTATTTTTTTTTACTTTTAAGAATTGCCCCACATTTTAATATCGAAATGTAGCTTATATTATGATAACTTAAAACAATGGTAATCCTTATAAATACATTGGTGTGCAAAACTTAAGCAACAGGTGGGTTTTTTGCCATAATTCCACGAGAAATCATCTGAGAATGAGGGAGAATGAGGGAGAGTATTATGTACGTAAAGGATGAAGAAAGCATCGACGCTGAAAAAGGAATACAATGCATACGGTATGGAATCAAACAAAAACTAGTTTTATTGACCGCATAGTATCGTGATTTATGATTGTCTATCCAAGAGGAAGAACAACAAGCAGAAGTTACTTAATATGGGATGTGCCCTCCCCTCACTGCAATGGTTGCTTCACACCGTCTCCGCATACTCAGAACCAGCTGGTGCAACATTTCTTGGGGTAGGAGTGCCATTCCTCAATCAGCATCTGTTTGAATTGTTGGGTGTTCTCCGGAGGATGTAAGCGGGCTGCAATGCGTCTCCTCAAAGCATCCCACACATTTTCGATGGGATTTAAATCTGGGGAGTACGCTGGCCAATCCATTCGAGTGACATCTTCACTTTCCAGTAGCTCCTCAACAGCAAGAGTCCGATGTGGCCGTGCATTGTCATCCATAAAAATGAAGTCTGGTCCAATGGCACCTCGGAACAGACGCACATGTATAAGAAGTACCTCCTCACAATAGCGACACCCGGTTACAGACCCTCTGCCGAAAACGAAACTCTGTCGAAAACAGTTCGCCCGTTCAGCAAAATGCCTCCCCAGACAAGAACTCCAGAACTACCATAACGGTGTCTTCAATTGAGGTTACTGGGATAAAACCGGATCCCGACCGGGTCTTCCTCGGGCGGCCACCACCAACCTTTCTAAGAGCTGTACCTGTGGTTTGGAACGCTTTCCAAGCACGCGAAACGTCACTTTTGTTGATTCCGAACTCTGCAGCTACACTGGTGACAGTACGCCTCTCCTCCAGCCTTCCGATCATTCTTCCGCGTGTGAAGTCGTCCAGGTGATTTCTTCTAGCCATATTTCACAAACTGACTCACTGGCACTTGCAGCGAATATGTTGAATTGCGTCTCCGTCCTTCGTTTTATTCTATTGTTGAGCTGCGCTCGCCGACATCACGCGTACGCTCACGTCGCCTCCGACGTTTCATTCCTGATATTTGCATACGCATGACGTTTCTACTGACTTACATGTTCATTGTACTGATCTCCAGACCTCCATTTCTGCAATTTCATGGCTATCTGCTAAATTTTTATATTATTGGTTAAGTTTTGCGCACCAGTGTAATATTTTTAAATACAAAATATTTTTAAAACATTGAAAAAACGTTAAGAATTTTTTTAGAGCAAAAAATATTTTTAAGAGGATATTTAAAACGAATATTTTAGAATTATTAAGGATATGCTATTAAATTTAAAAAACAATTATTAGTATAATTAAATTTTTTTATTATTTAGGCAAGCTACATATGATATTAATGGAGGTAAATTAAATATTAATTTTGCTGTTAATTTTAATTTTAATGTTGCTCATAATGTCTCTCATGTTGCTCATGTTTAATTTCAACTGATTTAAATAAAATTTTACGAAAATAACATTATTTTAATCCTTTTATTTAATAAAATTAAATGTGATGAATGTGTCCTTGCTTTTTCCTTTAAGGATATTTTAATTAGTTACATTTTTATAATTGCTTGGAATGAGAAAAATATATATTTATTTCTAAATTCTCTTTTTTCAATTTTTCTAATATTTTAATAGGAAACTTTTAATAATTATTTCAATTTGATTAGTTTACTCTTGAATTTGTTATATAATGCAACACGAAACATAAAATTCAAGAATTTTTTTAATTAATGATTTAATTTTCAATGATTTTTCACTGTTAATTTATGACTTTTTTGTCGATTCTGGCAACATATTTACAGAAGTGGAGATTACGGTTGTGGAAATATGACAAGGACCACATTTTTGGCGAAAAGGTCACGAAGAAACAATGCAGTGTGAGCTGGCGCATTCAGTGTTTCGGTACCAATCGAAATTTGACCCGTTTGAGGCTCAAAATTTAACTTTTAATTCCGATTCTTTTGAGATTCCAACATCAGCAGCAAGGTCTCTAATTGTAAATCGACGGTTTACAAACGTCAAATCTTTAATTTTTTCGACATGAGCTTCGTCGGTTGAGGTTGATGGTCGACCAGAACGCTCTTCGTCTTCAATGCGGTCTCTGCCTTCTTGAACTGTTTATACCACTTCTAAACATTTCTTTCCGATATAGGAATTCTCACTAAATACCTTCAGCACCACTCTATACCTTTAACCCCCAAAAAAATGTAATGCAAGTTCTTTGCTCGATTAATTCAGACATTTCAAAAATCGCTGGGATCAGTTTTAGCGTCTCACAAAGCCAAGCGTAACTTAAACACTAATGAATATTTTCACGTCAAATTTCACACAGATGTCAAGGACAGTACAAGCAACATAAAAAAGAAAAACAAAATTCCATAAGACCCGGGAATTTTAAATTGAAAATTGGTCTTACTTATTGGATTAATAGAATTAAATACTAATGTAGAGTGCGACAGTAGATCTACCACACCATGGTGCTCTCTGTACGTCTAGGCGTTTAAAAGATATAGTACTGTCGGCTTGCAGCAATGCCCCAAGAGTGGTCACTTTTAGGACTTCGTGTAGGCTGAGTGTCATAACAATGGAATGCTGGGCGGCCTATCCCAATCTAAGAACGTTGAGATTCAACATTCCTTTGTCAGATATGATGCTGAGACTTGCGGTGGACTATGACTGTTTGGCGAACCATCTGCACCACATTGGCATTTCTCATAGCCGAATTTGGCCACTCAGTGGGATAAATTAGATAATGGGCAAACATTATAGAGCAGGATGCCGGAAGATATGATTAGGATTAATAGATATTGGAGCTCTAGAAATTTGTTGATGAGACAATTACTTTTTCTCTGATTGTTTCTTTTTTATTGTACGTTTTACACTGTTTTGATCGCGTAAGAGTTTGCTCTTTTCTCTTGCCACTGGAAACACACAAAAAAAAATTAACAAATATGATTTCTTGCTAATCCAAAAATAAGTATTAGTAACATTCAAGAGCATAATATTTCAAGATTCTATCCAGAAAAGTTCTTCCGTGTCCATTTTTATAACTTTTATTCAATTAAAATGATTTAATTTTTGATTTGATGAAAATATATCATTTCCCTCCATTCAACACTTTTGTGCCTCCGTTGGGAATCACGTTCCACAATTTCAAAACTATTGATTTAAATGTTGTATTTTTTTCTGTTCAATTTCTGTCTACTATAATCAAATAAGTTTAGTTGATTACTCCTATTTAATTTATTTACTGTTATTTTACTTGTAAAACATTAAAAAAATATTTAAAAAATAATTTATTCGCTATAGAACTATATTGAATGTTATTAAATTTGAAAATTAATTTTTAATTTTTTCATAAACTGCATAAAAAAATATGCCTCCTCTAAATCCTATAGATCCAGTATCAAAATTTAAAAATCAGATGTATTTTATAGCTTACATGAAAAAAAGTACATTTTTAATGCTGTTGTAAATAGAAAAATATATTTTAAACTTTCTATGCAAAATTTTTCTTGTACATTATAGGATGTACAGAGATTAAATTTTGTTACATGCCTACAGATGCAATTGCATTAATTAGCACTTCATGTTGATGTTTTGTTTTCCTTAAATATCATCTATTTAAAAGAAGGTACTTAAATTTATACGCTGGTTTCTTTCAAATGACTGATTTTTTTATATAAATTGTTTTTCGACTTTTTATAATTTAAAAATAACTTTTTTTTAAAAATTGAATGAATTACCTGTAGAAAAATTAATTAAATTTCATAAATATGAATTTTCATTCGAAAGAGTAAAAAATTATTTTACATTTTCTAAACTTCATACGTTTGTATCTTTTTATACTAACTAATTAATAAAATGAATTTCATGATTTTAGAAAATGAATGCAATAACATATAATAAATATATATCTAGGAAAAAATAATTACAAGAAATAATTTCTTACTTATAATAGAAAATGTTCCCCATTTTTTTAAGGTAATAATATCAATATCATGAAAATAAAATAACAGTTCAGCAAGATACATATAGTACTTCCTAGATGAATATTAATGTATTACGAAAAATAAAGATATTTATATATCTAGATGTAAAAATGTAAATAAATTTTAATTTCATTTATATAAATGTATTCCGTTTTTCCCTTTTTTAAAGTGCATCATGATACACATATAAACTCTGCTAATAATTTTACAGATTTTTTTCTAATAAAGGATTTATCTTTTAAGAGAGAACTATTTGAAACTTAATTTGGGATTAATAATAATTGCTTTACAATGACCTACAATAACAATGGCTAACAACAATACAATGACAATAGCTTAAAAGCTTTACTTTAACAAAATAATTCAAAATGTTTCAGCTAATAATTACCTGAATTCCTTACTTGAACTTATTCCCTCTTTCTGATGTATTCAGTCAGAAATAAATTCTCTTATAAACCTTTAAAGCTCATTCCACTCTTTAAATAATTGAAAATTAACGTATTAACGTCATATGCCATTAACCTTGGATTGCTTACCTAAGAAAGCTTCCAGACAACTACTATACAAGGAGTTTGATAAACATTGGGGATAAAGAAGAATTTGGATGGTTCATTCGTAGTCCACAGACATGGCAAGCTGTGAGAAAGAAAGACAATACATAGATTCAAGAAAAAGTCATTTTATAAATTATTTATTAGAAACAAAAAAAAAAAAAACCGCACAAGTTGTGAATCTCAGAAAAATGGCTAAAAAAGTACGATTTCTTGATGGAAATTCATTTTTAATAAGATTATATTTAAGCGAGAATAAGGTTTCCTCGAACTGTCAGAAAAAAATGAAAATCTTCGAGGCATGAAGTCTCCTGGATATTAAAAAATAACTGAAGTATTCTGTCTCACTCCTCCAGTAAAGCATCTCAGGCGGCCACTGAATCGTCTGCTTAAAATGAACCAAACATATTTGAGTGTTGAATGTCCAGTGAACCTAATGACTATATTATTCGTATTCTTCTTCCATTATAATAGAAGTAGCGCACAACTGAAACGATGTAGCCTTGTAGGATACATGCTCCTGACTATCAAGCCACCTCCTACAACTTTGAAATTCTGTTCCACATTTCCTCCAGTCAAAATAAGCTTATTTATAAGGATGGACTGTAAAACGGAATATTCAACGTTGCTTCATTCCTTTCTCCTCCAATCAACATTAGATTCGAATCCTAATTCGGTGACATGGATGTTTGTTAGTGGTTAGGTCTAATCCACGTTAAGCTGTAGATCCTGGTCTCATTAGCCCAAAGTATGCATAAAATGACAGCATAGCGACAACCAAAACCAAACCAAACCTCCAATCAACATGATTTTCTGTCCGCTTTTGTTGCACAATGACTTGCTGCTAATGGAACAGATATCTTCTGTCTGCGAGATTATAAACCTAGACCACAGAATTGGCTTTTAACAGCATAGGGACATTTGGCGATATTTGAAAATAAATAAATATTGGAGTATGTGGTGTTGATATTTAGGTTTATCGACCTTTTCAGGATTCAATGTTTATCCTCATTTAATAGTTATCGTGACCTGATCTTCCCCTTACATTGTTAATCACATTTAGAGATCTTCCTGTGGTTTGTATACTACGCAATGTGCGTCTGAATCTGAAAAATTATTTTCTATAGACATCACACTCGCCTCTCACATCACACACAAAGCAGTTAATACATTCCAATACATGCTTTCAGCCTGTTCAATATTTAATATGAAAGTTAAAATATATTCTCTGCATTTTAGTTCATCAGTTTCAATGTTACAGGCAAATCTTGCCTATTTGGAAACTTGAAATGTGGAAAATTTGCATTTTTATCTCATATTTTTTATTGTAAAAATATTCTGTTAATGAATGAAACGGCTCTAATTTTTAATTCGTGCTTTATTTTAATTTATCTAAAACTCTAGAACTAGTTGAAATTTATAATAAATATTTGTGTGTATTACAAACTGAATAGAAAGCTGAAAATACCTGATTTAGTAATTTAAAAAATTGAGAGTTAATATCTAATCAATCAAGATTATTTTAAGTTAACTATTTTGCACCATAAATAAGTTTATCTTCAGTTATTTCTAGAGATACATATTTTTTGTAAAGGTTCGATGATAATTACGGAGTTTATTAAAGATTATCCCACTTTTTTTAGGGGGATGGGTACTGTACCTTGGTATTTTAAATGAAACTTACAATATAATAGCAGATTAAATAAACATTCATAGATCCTACTTCAAATATTAAATTATTTAACAATATCACTCTAGAAGGGTATAAGTCATATTTAACATTAAAATATGTGTCCTTTAATCTAAATTAACTTTTTCTTCTGTCAAAATAAAAAGGAGAGACACACATTTTTTTTCTCGTGATTTTAAGGTTAAAAAGGTTTTAATTTATCATACCAACTTCAGTCAATATCAGAAGATATTTACTGGTTACTACATTTTTGTGTTCTTGCAGCATTGAAAATGTGGAAAAATATAGAGCTGGTACTATTTTTTTCCTTGAGGTTTTTTTTAAAATTAACTATTATTACTCGAAAAAAGTTTACTGTTTCCCACACATATAATACTCGTTTTATGTTTACTGGGCTGTTAATTCGAAGAAAATTTAAAAATAGAAATTCATTGCAAAACAAAGTAAAAAATTAAATGATTAGAGAGAACAAAAGCTTAACAAACAAGGCACACTTTTAAAAATTATAAAGAGAAAAATGAAAACAGTTTTGTTTCAAATAAAAAGGAATATATAAGAAAATTTAGCACTTAAGTATTTTAAACATAAAGACAACATTTATTCTTTACTTCACATAAGCATTGTTTTTCTCCGTTTATTATTACAATATTTTGTTGTTGTTATTTTGAAACAGAAAAAAATACATATTTTATATTTTGGACACATTCAACGATGAAAGTACACAAACCAGTAATGGATAACTCCTAAATCTTCAAGATAAGAATTTTTCTTCATTTCTAGTTAAAAGTTCTGCAACTTTAAACTCGTGTAAATGTTTTTATAGTTCGCCCTCTTCATAAAACAACGCGAAAGTAGTTTTGTTTTAAAAGCAACATTAAAATAAATTCATTGAATTTTATAAATATATTTATTTTTAACTGATTACATTGCATTACATTCTTGAAATTGCATTTAAGTTTATACAAGCGGAACTGAAGTTTAAACTTTTTTAATTTGTTGCGAGCCTAAAAAACTAAAAGAAATTTCTTGCAATTCCTTGTACATTGTTGTGTTTCTTAGTAGAAAGGAATTGATTTTCATTCCTTATATTTAATTTCTTAAGATAAGCCTTTTCTATCAATTCATTTTTTTTTTGGTTAGTTGGTTATTTGCAATGTTTTTATGTATATGTAGTGTTGTAACCGAATGTGGTTGGGTTGAAATTTGAAACACAGGTTTGAGAACTTACAGCTTTATTTACCCACGCACATACATCACACACATACAATTAGATCTATACAATATTTAACATACTGAAAGACTGATAATTATCGATTCGTGGAAGAAATCTACTTCTAATCGGAAAATACGATACTCAGAATTTGCAGAATTAACAGAATTGTAATGTGTAGGAGAAAACATGGTTGAATAGGAGGAAGCACGTTTAGATAAATATATATATATATTCCCCAATCGCACGTCTAATATTGTACATTTGTGATACATAAGTTTCAATTAAAACCAAATAAATAATAAATATATGTTGAAGTTCTCTTATTTATAATTTTCTTATAATGTTTTTTATTTCACGATGTAATATTATTTGCAGAATATTAAACAACTAAACACGTTTTTAAAATGTAAAAATAAAAATTGCAGTTATTGCAAAGGGAATAATTTTACATTTTCCTTTGTTATAGTGCCTGCTGACAAAATAAACAAATTTATTCTTTTTAATTTCTCTTGTCTATAAAGCCAATATCACATCGACATTCTGTAACAGCATCTAACTTTCTACATTGCTTCCTATGCTTGTTACTTAAAAGACTGTATAGAAAATCGTGTAGGACACATCCCAGTAAAACGTTACTTTACGGATAATGGATTTTTAAAGAGATCGTTAACCCTTCAGATGGCTTTTCGGTATTTGACAAGAAAAGTAAGCGTCACCATTAAATTTCATCAGGACAAGCGAGGAATGTCCTTCGTAAACTCTTCAGTTCTGAAGTAAATTGTGAAGGGTCGGCAATTTATTCCTTGAAAGAATATAAATTGGAGAACCTCTTTCTTGATTGATTTTCAATATCATCTGAAAGTCTCTTCAGGGTCCTATTTCTCTCTCTTTTTTTTTAACTTTCTTAAAGAACGTTAGCAATTACGCTGGCAGTTCTGTAAGGAAACGCTTTGGTTACATCATCATTAAAAGTGAGAACAGATATCGAAATTTTGTTACTTGAAAGAAATAGATGAATTCAAAATTAGTTTTATTTGTATGTATTATTTCTGTGAGAAGTTTCTATTTTATTTAAAATATAAACTGTAAATTCTTAAATTATTAATACTTCGAAAAAGTCTTTAAATATTTTGTTAATTTTAGTGAAATAAATTATTTGCAATTGTACACAAAAAATATCCTCAAAATATCAGATTGAATTTTCGTAATAGTTCTGTTTCAAAATTTCGAAATGATTTCACATTTTGAAATATTAAATGTATTTTAAGAAAGACTATATTTAAAAAAATCTTGCAATTTTCTAAACTCTAATCAAGGTTGCATTTTGCAATTTAAAAGTTACTTACCAAGTGATTTTAAACAAAAATTTATTTAAAAATCTTGCGAAATTTTAACGTTTGAATAGAGTATAATTAATATAATAAATTAATATAATAAATTCATTAAAATCTCTTTAAAAACTTTTAAAATGTATTAAAAAATTTTAAAAGTTTTTAAAGAGATTTTAATGAATGATAATGTAATAAAAATTTTAGCTTTTCGGTTAAAAGAAAAATACATCATTTTAGACTGTCTGGATTTTAATCAACGTTTGTTGTGCACAAGCAATAAAATTCTTCAAATTATGAAAGCATGTAATTAATGAAATAAAAAAAGTATGTTTTTTAAGGACTATATCTAATAAAAGATATTTAGTTTTTTGCTGCTCTCTATAATGAGTTATGTTAAAGAATGTCTTTAGTATAATTTATAAAAATTGTAAACAGAATGAGGAAATATGTCGATCAATTTTAGTTACCCAGATTAATTAATCTGGCTCTTTGATAAAAATAAATATGATCCATTGTGAAAGAGATGAGATCATCATTAAAAAGATTTTCTTAGGCAGATTTACACTCAGATAAGATTGTGAAATTTTAAAATTAATACATAATATATAAAAAAAAAATCACCAAGGAATGTAGGGATCATATCATTGTTTTCTTGTATATTTCAAATATTTAAACTTAAGAACACTTTTTTAAAATTAATTAATTTTCAGCTTTCAACTGAAAACAACACTGAGTTGTATGTGGAATAATTCTATTTTTTATACCAGTGATACAGGTAAAAAAATATAATAAAGCAAAAAAAAAAAAAATTAGATTATTGATTACATGTATAAATGGAGTTAACTATTAAAAATACGGATATAAAAATGGGGATACGTATAGAAACATGAAGACTATTAAAATATATCATATAATAAAATATATTATATAGTTGTAAAGGAAAACAATTTTTAAAAAATAGCTATATAATAATACGTCTAGCCAATAAAAAAAACACACGTTTTAAACTTTGAATTCAACATTATAAAAATATTGGTTTTCGCTATTAAACTACTGTTATTTGATTTCAATACCAATAAGAGCTTCTGGATTAAATGAGTAAAATTACAAAAGTTTTTTTTAACAGATTTACGTTCAACAAGATAAAAAATGGTATTTTTCATTTTAATTTTAATTACTAACCTATTTAATCAAAATATATTAAATACACTGGTGAAAAAGAAATCCATACATAAAAAATACATTAGCTTACACAAATTAGATTTGGGCAAAGCATTTGCCTAAGTAACAGTGTTGATATCATTGTGGCATAGCGAACTATAAAAAATCGATTGCTTGAGAGACAGCTCCATGGCACTAACTCCAAATTAGAGTCCTCTGCGACTTCAATAGTGTCAAGCTAGAGCTCATTGGAGGGCGGAGGGGAAATGTATTGTCTTCTCAGATGAGATCATTTTCTCACTTCGTTGTAATGGCCGAATATTGGTTAGAAGAAGGCCAAAAAAGCGTTTGGATCCAATCTCTCCGCATTGTAGGCATATAGTAGCTACATTAGGAGTTATGATGTAGGAAAGAATTTAATATGACAGCAAGACCACTCCTATATGTCAGATTGATAATGACAGTTGCCAGTTGCCACAATTTCAGGGAGCTTTTTCCAACATAATGCTCGTCCTCATACTTCTGTTATCACCCAACGCTGTCCTCATATTTCTGCAGCCTTGAACACATCTTTCGCCCATCAAACACATGTGACACATTTTTGGACGACAAATCCAGTGTCATCCACAACTAGCAAGGACGGCTGCTTATTTGATTGACCAAGTGCAATAGACATTGTATTCTATCTCACAAAATAATATACAGCCCTTGTAAGACACGATGCATGCACGTTTGTATGCTTGAATTGGAAATCTTTGAGATTACAGTGATTATTAATGTATCAGCATTTCACATTTGAAATGGCTATACTCGAGCATACCTATAACCGTGAAATTTTCATATAATAAATATATTACCTATACAAATGCTTTATCTAAATTTAATTCCATTAAACTAATTTCTTCTTGGTCTTGGGATTTCCTTAATCAGTCATTTATAACATTAATTTAATAATATCCACTTAGCCATATATGTATGAACTGTAAATAAAACTATTGCATAACCACATATCAATTACAGTGCAAAACCTTAATTCTTTGACTCTTGAAAAATATTTCGTATTTGTGCATAAAAGCATAAAACTGTAAGCAAATAAATGGCATTGTTTGTAACGAAACTAATAAACATATATAACTACCAGTTGTAGATTGCATTTCAACAATAATATAAAATAAGAACAAAAAAAATGAAATTATTTCATTAAGTTATGAATAAATATGTTTCAATCAAACAAATAGCCTAATTCATGGCTATAGAAAATTTGCATGTAATAGGACTCGAATATGTTGGTGAAGACCATTGCAGTCACTGCTTTCAGAAATAAAGGCAGGCATTTTGCCTTTCTAAAGCAAAGAAATTTAATAGAGAACGTGAAAGGTAGGTAAACGTCTCACATCGTCTCTATAATTGTCTCCAAGAGAGTTTTCTAGTTTTGCCTCTAAAACGTTACACAAATACAATGTAATCCCCGATAATAAATACTTGTTAATCCTTGATAATCCTCGAGACACATGATATGTTTTCTTTTGACGGGGTAGGATAGTCAGCCCTACGCTCAAAGCTCTACTGTCATATTAGACGGTTTAGAGTGGATTCCGAACCACTACAAGCATCCATGGCAGCTCTGGGATTCGAATACGAAACTCGAATACGGGACTCGAATATATATATACATAGGATAGAGTTTGATAGTTCGAGTATATGCATAGTTAATTGATCATGAAGATTGACCAGTATACAAAAAATCTAAACATAGTCGATTGATTTTCTTTGGGTAAATATATTTACTCTGTTACAATTTTATTTTATACTAAATATTATTATATTCATTACATCTCATATTGCAACTGATATAGGATTATTTTCTATAAATACTGAAAAACTAGTTATAGAAGATATTTGTCAAAAGTGTTAATATAAATATAAGTATAAATTTTGTAATAGATATTTGTATAAATTTTTTAATTATGATTTAGTCTTATATATATATATATATATATATATATTTATACATAATTAAAATTACTTTTGGCCAATATTTCCTAAGTTTTTAATTTTTTGCCATTTTTTAATTAAAGCGCAATAGAAAAACGGAAAATCTAACAGCTCAGTGTGCATGATCATATATACTTGCATCCTTATAAAAATTTTATTGATTTGAAAAACACCTGTTTCTATTTATGAAAAACAGGCATCTGCATGAATAGAAAATATTTATCTACTTAATAAAAGTAAAGATATTTTACTGTATTTCGTTATTCTTAAGATTTTCATTCCATCAAGGCAACTGTAATACAAAAAAAAATTTCTGAAAACTGTTTAAAAAAGTAATTTATCCCTTTATTACACTTAATCAAATATCAAAACACGCTAAAAAAAGGAAAACTGTACTTACTACAAAAAAAGTTTTCCGACTTGCTTCTGAAATCTTTTGTTTTAAACTTGTAAGTAGAAAATCGCTATTCCCGTATTAAAAAATTCAAATCAAACAAAAAATCCAATTGCAATAAAAAAATAATTCAAAAAATGGTTTTTCTTGCACATTTCATCCATACTACGTATATCATATCAGGGGACCTCTTAATGTTATCGCACAGGTTGTTGGTGTTGCTTGGAGCGTAACATAATTAATTACTTAGGGATACTGCAATGAACAGATGGAGTTGGTAAACAATCTAAAATAACATTATGTGGAATGAAACACGAATTTCCTAGATTTTTTATTCTTGGCACCTTGAGTATTCCTTTTTTTTAAATTTTTTTATATATATATATATATATATATATATATAACTATAGAGATGAATAATATTTAATCCTCTTCTAGCTATCTTTTTTTTTTTTTTTTTCATTACCCAGCAATATTTGTTCAATTACTTACTCACTAAAAAAATTCTATTCGCAATTTTTCAGTTTAAGAATTAAAAAAATAGGAAATGTAAAATGAGCTCAATGTATGGTGTTCTACGAATTTTTTTTAAAAACAAATTGAATATAAAACTCAACCTGTAATGATGATGATAATAATGATGGGATATGTGATGTAATGGGATATGACACATGGGATGTAATGTGGTTGTGATTAGTGATGGGATGTAATACTTAATGTGATATGCGATATGAAATGATACTTTATTATGCGATGTGATCTAATATGGTAACGGGAAATGATCTAAAGTATTGTGAAATGGAGTCTAGTGATGTGATGTATGTCAAATAATGTGATGTTTCGTCAAATAATGTATTGTGACGTCAAGTAATATGATGCTATGCGATGTTAAGTGATGCATATGATGGGATGTCAAGTATTGCATGTAATATGAAATAAATAAAAACCGAACTTGAGTTAGATTATGAGAAAGAAAAAATATATAATTAATTTCATTTCTTTTCTAATATGATCAGCAATAAAATTCCGGATGTTGAACCATTACATATTCCAGTGTACAATGAATTTTCGTTGGCTTCTGCCAATAAATTATGCTCACATTTGATAAATTAAAACTCGAAAACGGATGTGCTATTTTTAATTTTTTTTTACAATATTTTTTCTTGTAATAATTGATTTCCTTTTATCTTATATTCCAATTATACGCCATACTAAACAAAAATGTTCGGAGCTAAATTTGGGTGTATAAAAATAAATTTGTCAATATTTCCCCAGACAGTAGTTCTAACTTAAGGAAGGAGAGGAACGGGTTTCTAGTTTCAATCTACCCGTGAGGAACGTGGGTAGGTTGAAGCTAAATACTATAAACTTATAATACTTTTAATTCTGAAATTATCAATTTTGTAGAATTTGTAGAATTCCAGATTTTAAATAAAAAACTTTATTGGATATTTTCTTTTCATAGCAAACAGTTTATCCGGAATAAAGTTGTTTTCATTACATAAGGACAATTCTAAATATTTTTGAATAAGGGAAAACTTTTTCATACTACATTATGTTTTTAAGTTTTAATAAATCACCCATTATAATGGTAGCTCGAAATATTAATATTCAACTATTTTTAAAGTAAGTAATTAAATATTTCTTATTAGTTATTATTATATTTCAATAAAACCCGTGTGGGTCCGGATTAGAATAGTCCCACTGTATCCCATGCATGTCGTAAAAGGCGACTAAAATGGGTATCCAGTACCAGATGGGTAAAGTCAGGCTTCTTCCTATGGGCGCCTCATGTTTTTGTGCCGCAAGGTCAAGGACAAAAAGAAGCTGCATTTATTACACTTTATCATGACTCGCCGGTTTAACACACGAGATCATGCACATGCTCTAGATGTTGCTGTCGACCAAGTGGGATGAGATACAACAACACATTTCAATATAAATATTATTTAATTTTTATTAATAATAATTACTTTCGGGCATATATTTTGAATACTAAACTTTTGGATTATAATCAATGTGCTTTAATTATGCTATTAATTTAAAATAAATTAAATAAAACATCGAAATCGTTAACTACTAAGGGAACTTTATTGGTAAAAAAATATTGGATTGAAGTACTAGAATTATTCAATTTTAAGCTGTGTGCAAAAGAAAATTTTTTCTATCAATGCTCGATATTTCATTGTAATACATTTTTTTTCCATAATGTATTTTAATAAGGTTTACCATTTTCAAAATCTCCTCTACATAAATATTTTAGAGGAATTTATTTTGTTGTTTTATAGATGCTATTCTACTTTGAAAACTCTTTTTTTATCACAACGAATAAAGTATTGTGATTCACAGTTAATTTAAAATAATGTGTAAAGTGTCTACGTCATCATTCTTAATATAACTGGTATTACTCCATATTTAACCATCATGTCATAAGCAACAATATACACAAGCTAATTTTTTTAAAAATATTTAACTGAAATAAAAAATTTACATTAAAGATATGGTAAAAATCCTTACTTTGTATTTTGAGAATAAGTACAGAATTGTTTTAATATTCAAATTGCAAAAATATTCAAAATTACTATATGAATACCATAAAAACTTTTTACATAAATGTAGGAAAAATATTTCTGAAATTGAAAAGAATGTGAACAAGATTTCATTCATGCTATTATTTTTATATTTTTTAACTTCAAATTCAAAATTAAACCCTTACGCCTATTCCATAAGTTATTAATAAAATTTAAGTTAAAATAATAAAAAAGCTATAGTGATTCATAATATCGACTAAGTATATAAAAATTACAGCTTTGTTATAACAAACAATGTAATTATTTGACGAATCAAATCTCCTAATTATTTTCAAAATCTTTATTGAACATGAAAAATAATGGAAGGTGCTTAAATTTAATAAACTATTGTTTAGTGAATTGCAAGATTTTTAACTTTTTATTTAAATGCAATGTTATTATTTCAAATATATATTTTTATTTATTTTCTATACTTTATAGAAAATACGTTTAGAAGAAATAGTTTTTAATCATCAGGTACGATTAAAATTTATATAAATGAAAATTAAGAATTTTATTACTATTTTCATGTTCTAATTCTGCCAGAAAAATAGGAATTATCTGTTATAAGGAATTATTAAAATAAATTATGTATTTTAACTATTACAATATTTTTTATTAACTATTAAGTTGCACAGAAAATAAAGTTAACATTTGGAATGCAAGAGAGAGAATATTTAATAATTTGTTTAGCAAATACCCTATTAAACGAAAAGTAAAAAAGTATACAACATTATTTTAAACGATGAAAACATTACATAACTAACAATAAAACTCAAAATATATAAGTTAAATTATATAATATTTCAGTTACCTATAGAACATATATTCTATTTTTTTTAAACAATAATAATTTTAGCAACAGTTACAAAATAAATCAGTTTGAAATGTGCCTAAAGAAATATTTTCTTCAACTTTTTAACTATTTTTTTAGAATTACATTTTTTTTTTATTAAATATCCTGAAGAGTTATAGTTTCTTCAATTTGGAGCAATTTGCGACAGTTTTTGTACTGAAAAAGATTTTAAATGAATTGCTTTGGGCATTAGCAATATTTTTATAGTTATTTTCAAATCGATTGACATTTGTCCTTTGATAATGATCATCATGATAAAAACACGGTTTGAAATTTTTCTTATTTTTTTATTTCATAAAATAAAGCTAGTTATTACTATTCTAAGTACCTTTTAATCTAATTAATTTTTCCCTCAGATTGCTGATGTGCATTATACTTTAGTACAATACATATAAAGTACATGTTTACAGCATAACTATTCAATGAAACTATCTGTTTTGACATGTTTACTTAATTGAATGTAGCATATTTCTTTGTTCCTATATGTATCAAACAAAATGAAATTAGTATTCATTATCTTTGTAATCATTATTTTATATTTTTTTCTAATTTCTACTATTTTGAGTTCTTGTAAAAATAATTAATTTATTTTATAATACCTATAATAATAATATTATTAATAATTTTTATAATATATATCATCCTCATATTCCTAATATTTAATATACACTGAAGTGACAAAAGTCATGGGATACCTCTTAATATCGTGTCGGCCCTCCTTTCGCCCGGCGAAGTGCAGCAACTCGACGTGGCATGGACTCAACAAGTCATTGGAAGTCTTCTGCAGGAATATTGAGCCATGCTGTCTCGATAGACGTCCATAATTGTGAAAGCGTTGATGGTGCAGGATTTTGGGCACGAACAGACCTCTCGATGATGTCCCATAAATGCTCGATGGGATTCATGTCGGGCGATCTAGGTGGCCAGATCATTCGTTGGAATTGTCCAGAATGTTCTTCAAACCAATCGCGAACAATTGTGGCCCGGTGACATGGCGCATTGTCATCCATAAAAATCCCATCGTTGTTTGGGTACATGAAGTCCATTAAGGGCTGCAAGTGATCTCCAAGTAGCTAAACATAAGCATTTCCAGTCAATGTTCGATCCAGAACACCAGAGGACCAAGTCCATGCCATGAAAAAACAGCCCACACCATTACGGAGCCACCACCAGCTTGAACAGTGCCTTGCTGACAGTTTGGGTCCATGGCTTCGTGGGGTCTGCGCCACACTCGAACCCTACCATCAGCTCTTACCAACTGAAATCGTGACTCATCGGACCAGGCCACGGTTTTCCATTCATCTAGGGACCAACCGATATGCTCACGTGCCCACGAGAGTCGCTGCAAGCGATGTCGTTCTGCCAGTAAAGGCACTCGAGTCGGTGTTCTGATAGCCCAAGAAAGCCAAATTTCTCCGCACAGTTCTAACAGACAAGTCTCTTGTACGTCCCACATTGATTTCTGCGGTTATTTGACGCAGTGTTGCTTGTCTGTTAGAATTTACGACTCTTTGCAGACGTCGCCGGTCTCGGTCGTTAAGTGCAGGCGGTCGACCACTGCGCTGCCCATGGTGGGATGTTATGCCTGAAATTTCATACTCTCGGCACACTCTTGACACAGTGGATCTGGGAATGTTGAATTCCCTAACGATTTCCGAAATGGCATGGCCCATGCGTCTAGCTCCAACTAACATTCCGCGTTCAAAGTCTGTTAATTCCCGTCGTGCGATCATCATCACGTCAAAACGTCTTCACATGAATAACTTGAACAGAAATGAAAGCTCTGCGAAAGCACTGCGCATTTATACCTGTTCTACGTGATGCTACTGCCATCTGAAAATTTGCATATTGCTATCCCATGACTTTTGTCACTTCAGTGTATATATATATATATATTATATATAATCCTAAATTTCCTAATAACTTATATAACTTATATATAATTAGTATATACAATTCTAATATTTTACAGTTTTAAACGAACTATTAATTTTATAAAATATTTTTTTTATGAAAGTGCTTTATTTCATTAGTCTTTTCTTTTTATGATTGATTACAGGTGCTTCTTAGTACTTTAATAATCTTAAATTTATTTTCCTCTATCAAAATAAGTGAAAAATATTTAAAGAACAATTTTCTACATTATCGGAAAAGCTTAAATAACTAATGCAATTTTTAACTCAAACTATTTTATTATTTTTATTGATAACAGTGCTTTTTTTAAATAATGCACTCTCGTTCATCATTTTTGTAACAAAGAGCTATTGTGTTTTAAATTAAATTATTATTTTCTAAAGAAATTTTCCTTTTAACCTTAAATATTCTTTAAAAACACTTTTATTTTTAGTATTAATAAATTATCGTGGCCTTTTTTCACTCAAATGAAACATAAAATTTTATTGTCTTTGTAAAGCGTGAATGATTTATACAATTTTTTTAAATTCAAAGAAATGCTTTATAATGTACTTTGTAGATAAATTTATAACTCCAATGTTAAGAAATATGCAATTAAATTCAAGGATAAGAACTTCATTAAAACTTTCTTCTTTATTCTAAGTCAATTTTTTATCACACGATTATTGCTTTTAACGAAAGACTGATTCAAAGGGTAATTTGATTTTTGCCATTTTAACATTGAGTTTAAAAAAATGTCAAAAGCAGTAGTTATATATGTTTAGTAAAATTAATATTTTTGTTATAGAAAGCTCTCGTACTTAAATTTGCTTAAAAAAGATCAATGTTGCGGTTTTAAAAATGAATAAATATTAATTAATAACATTAAGGTTCTTTAAAAAAACGAAATGTAATATCTATTCATCTATTAGAAAAAATTTAATCACAAAAAGTATCGCATTGAAAATTTATCAATTAATTTTCGTCTTAAATTTCATTTGTTGTTATAGAAATTTTAAATAGTATCTAATAGTTAAATTTTTAAATTGAAAAAAAGTTCACTTTATATTTATTTAATAATGTCAATACGATTCCTAAGATATTTTTATATCAATCAGGAATAAAAATTATATTAGTAATTTATTGCCTTTATTATATGGAACCTTATATGAACAAAAACTTACGTATGTTAGGAATAGATCCAAAAAATGTGTACTACACAGGGCGATGATCGAGGCGGGACGCTTACACAGGTTGTCACATTTGCCTCCGTGTATCTTCGTTTCTAAAAACACTGATTGTAACATAGTAGGCAATGCATTGCAGATGGAGCCCTCTTGCCCATTAGTTGTGTATTGTGTACTAATCGACCACATTAATGGCGTAAGATTAGTTTTTCCTAATATCTTTGTTTATTTTTATATATATTAATATATTCCGAAATAAAAATATTAAACTTTTGTTACAAATTAATATAAATTATCTACACTTCGCTTTTTATCGCATGAATTGTAGAAGAGCTATTCTTTACATAATAATCAGATATTCCACATTCCTTTAGATTTTTTCCATTTCAATTCGAGCACATAAGTACATTCTTCTAAGTTTATTTTTTATATCACATCTAATTGTACTTTGACATTTGAACATTTCAGTTGACTCAGCTTCAACTCATTCATTTGACATTTGAACATTTTACTTTAATGTTATTTAGTCCATTTATACGACTGAAGCATCGTAATAGAGTGTGACACATGGGAGCATCCCAATGTGATAAATCTTTACTGCGCAAACGGTAACGATGGCAAATTCCCGAAACTACATTCCAGTGTCAATTGACATTGTCACATCTTTACATACTTCTTGCAATTAGACTGGTAGGTTCATTATCTGCAGTGAAAGGGGCATGGATCTTTGACAAAAAGGAACGAAAGAAACTGCTGTTTGATTAGAATTCACTCTTTTCATTACTTTAAAGCATTTTTACAAAATTTATAATTGGTCAAGTTAAATAATTAATAAGTAGTTAAATCAAAATCAGTTTCTACATTAAAAAATATATTTTATATGTCTGTAAATGTATTAAAAATATACTAGTATTGATTCATTTGAACGATAAGTTTCGTTAGTTAAAAGTTTTGTTTTAAATCTGCTATGATAAGGCAATACAAAAAGGGGAAAAATACAAAATAAAAAAAAGAGAAAAAAAAAAAAAAAGAGTTCAACAAAGGTGACCGTTCTCATTGCCTTCAGAGTTCTCTATCTTGTCAGTATCTCGCTAATATTTAGACTCAATTATGTAAAATGATTTTATGATTCAAGATCTACATTTTATTAAAACATACCCCTTGATAAACATCAATGAAATATTTGCATGCATCAAATTATAACCATTCAACAATGATATTAGATTAATTAGGAAACTTTACCATAAGAACGAAAAGTTTAATTCAACCTTCAACAAACCGATAATTCTAATAATCGTTACAAATGATGAAGTTTATCAATATTTACCCACCCACTAATTAATACTCTGGAGAGAGCAGTGCATCTTTTATTTATCTGTACCACAAGTCAAAATAAGTTGCCAAAAAACAAGTACCACGATTCCTTTTACGAAGAACACAGATGTCCAAATACATAACACGTGAGTGATTTCGTCTCGAAGAGGATCTAAGAGCAAAAGATTAGCAAAGGGTGTCACGAGGGAAGCATTGAAAGCGGAAGAGGTAATTGCAACAAGAAAGACTCTCAGGAAACTTAAGGAAGAAGTAAAACAAAGAAAGGGAATGCTAAGCTAAGAGCAATGTCGTTTATTGCGATAGTGTGTAATCTGATTGAGATGGTGGCATAAAGAAAATATTTCCGAACATAAGCCGATCTGCGTATAAGGCAAAGATGTGTATAATCTTCAAAAATATTATCCTAAAGTTCACAACCAATATATAAGCCGAAATGAAGAGAAAATTCATATAAACCTCATATTGTACAACATTGTTTTATTTGAGTACTTTTTGGTACTTTTCTGTTATCAAATTTCGCCATCATATTTTTCATTTTGGCTACGGCGCAGCAAACCAGCAATATAAGTAATATCGAAAATAAAACTATTCATTTTCTTAAAACGAATAACTAATTTTATAATTTTTTTCGTAAACTTAAAAAGCATAAATTAAAAAAAAAATGCTATAATTATCAATATTTGGTTTCAATCGCTTGCGCTCGATTAGTACAAAAGTATATAAAAATATGTAGCGATTCAGCATATAAACCGATCCAGTAATTTAACAAAAGGAAAAGTTTTAAAAATTCTCAACTTACATACAGAAATATATATATAGATATCATTTGCAACGATATTATGCTCTTCGAAATACATTTTTTTTTAATTATTTCTATTTCATATGCATATATGTTGCAACACCTCCTTTACTTATTCCTCACTTATTTCCTTATAGATTTAGCATTTAGTTACAGTGACTTCAATGCTAACTTTAGAATATTATATCTCATTGTGTGTGGGCGTATCTAACTTATCCAGCAAAACAAGCAGATTTAACTTGTAAAATTAGTGTGGTCGCTGTAACGGTATTGTAAAACTTTTTATGATTTAATTCAGGCTTATAAATAGCTCCTTGAGAACAAAACACGCATAAACTTGCTTTTTTATGTGGACAACTTACATGTTAAGGAAAGACAAGACAGCGATTTATGAGCCCGACAGCATAAAACAATACTATGTATGCAAACTGTTATTGACTTCTATCAACTTAACTTGAACACCCTCGTGGATAAGAGGATAATAAGGCATATTCCTACCAAAGTACTTAAATGAAATGGGTAGAAATTTTTTTAAATTCTTCCCCATTTCAGTTGATATATTCACAAAAACGAGTAACGCTCTGGACGAAAAGTCGTAAATTTTGAAGAAGGGCAAAAAAGAATTAAAGTAAAACGTAGAAGATATAAGAAGATGGTTCAGATACTCACTCTAAATCGTAGGTTTCATATCCTTATTAGTTTAGACGTGTTGAATTATCGGAAAACGTTTATAAAAACATTTATGAATACGCATATTCATTTTCTTTATTATATTGTTTTAAAACGACGTTTTTACTTAAGATAATTCATAACTAAAACTGCACACATATAGCAGATTCAACGATAAATCTAGAACTTTCTCATCTTTATTTTACATATTCCTTCCTGACATCTTTATTTCGCCTTACTTATTGGGTTTCGAATCTGAATACGAATCTCTCAAATGCAACTCTTGGGGTTATTCGTTCTATATTTCGGGATCCAAATGCATGTCAAAATGCATAAAATCTTAAAGAAGGGTGGAAAGTGTGGGAGCAAAAAGAATTAAATTAAGAAGGAAGAAGATATAAGAAAATGATTCGTGTACTCACTCTGAATCCTAGGATTCCTATCTGCATATTAATTTAGGCGTGTGGAATTATCAGTAAACGCTTATAAAAGCATTTATGAATACGTATATCCATTTTCTGTATTTTGTTGCTTTCAAATGACATTTTTACCTGAAATAATTCGCAACTAGAAAGGCCAACATAATAATTCTAAAACTTTATCTTGATTTTACATATTCCTTCTTGACGTGCTCCTTTCTGACATCTTTCTTCGGCCTATCTTATTGAGTTTCGAACCAGAATATGAATCTCTCAGATTCAACCCTTCGGGTGGTTCGTTCTATATTTCGGAACCAAAATGCATGTCATAATGTATCAAATCTCTCGGGATGTATTCTGACTTGTGTTATATTTGTATCTATCATATTGTGTCAAATGATCTCAGATCAGAGTGTTCGAAGACAGCAACATTCATTCTTCCTGAGGTTAAATACATGTTATAAATAGCAGTATATAATAAATAATTAATTATGTTCCATTTCATCTAGATATTTACAGTCATATTTAATTTCCTTAAATACTTTTATTATCCACTCACACACCATTTGTTTACTGGAATAACGCATTTGGCCACCTTTTGTAAATGTTTTTTCAACTTCTAATATCCACATATTCCATTGTCGTTTTAAATTTGCTTTGAACGGCTTATTGACACACATATTTAAAGGCTGAAATAATGGCGTTAATCCGCCTGGAATAACTGTCATGTCTGCTTTGTATTGTCAGCAATTTCTTCGTATTCTCCGTTAGATAGGATATGAACATGTCCCAAACACAAAGACTTTCTCGGATTTTTAAAACACCTGGAGGTTTTTGCCAAATATTTCTTATCTACCATTTTATACCATATCTTCCGTAAAATTAGATTTCGGCATCGTTTTTAAATGTGATAAATAAGTGATATTTTTCGTGATCTGTTGTTTTTATGTGAACCATTTTTATTTAATTAATTATTTTATTTCTTATTATATTAAACATTATTGGAGTTTCATTAATATTTCCAATAAATGACAATATTTATTTTCATTCGTAGGTCAATGACATACTTCTGGAAACTTATTAATTTGTTGTACAAATCTTTAAAAAGCATTTGTGAAACTTTAGTTGTTTTTTTTCTGATAAATTAAATTATTTTGGCCCATAAATCGGCTACACCAGCTCAAAGTTGCTTTCAAATTCAAAGTTCAAACTTGCACAAAGTTCACTTTCATGTGCCTTTTTTTTATCCACTTTAAGACAAATAAACATACACTGTTTCTCGTTACAATGAATCCATTCTAGGATCCTTCTATAACCTAGGACCCAGTTTGCAACACTTTTTCCTAGGATAGGCCATTTCGTTACTTCTTTATACAAATCACATTAGTTTCTTTGCATATTAGTAATTGCCATTTCATTTTTCTTCCACTCACGTATGGAGCTTTCACTAACATCAAAAATTCTTGCTGCAGAATGATTTCCATTTTCTTTCGCAAATTGAATCACTTTGATTCTGAAACCAGCACTCCTTGGACTTCATTTCGCAGGGCCCATATTTACTACTGAAAGGTCTACTATAAACTTTATTGATATACTACAGAGAGCATAAAAAGTCTCTGATTTGTTCCGAGATAAATTATCCAACTCATACGTCAAACGATAGAAGGAGGAACGGAGGAAACGATGTCTATAGAAATGCGCCAGAAAATCCTGTGCCATGCCACCGATTTTGTCTCTCCCTCCTTTTCTTTTGCTTTATGGTTGTTGTTTGAGAAGTATACCATTGTCCAAACCCAGAAAAATTATTCGAATAAATGACTTCAAAAGATAAGAGCATTTCAGGTTTCTTTGTAAAAAAAGGGGGCAGTTGTTATACAGGGAATATATATAAAAATTAAAAAAATGCAGTTAGAATGTATAGGTGAGAGTTATACGCCGGAATATACGGTACGTGGTAAATAAGGCCACCGATATTACACACACAGGTAAAAGTTTTTAGAGAACTGTCAAAATGTAACATTTTAATCTAAATACATGTTTCTAAGCGTTATAAATAAATTTATTCTTTGTGATCATTTTCATCCTTATCTCAAAAGAAAATATAATTGATATACATTTAAGATGTTAAGATTTAAGGTGCTATAAAAATTCGCTTTCGTAATTCATAACTCGCCTTTAATATCTATTTTTATTTATTCTTTAAGTTTTATACCTTTTACTTTTTCATGCTTGAATTGGGAACATTTATCTATTTAGTATCTAATTATTTTTTAAAGGTTGGATTTAAGATTTTTATAAGACAGAATATGTTTTATCGTTAGATAAACTGGTTGAAAACTTTGCAAAATTTCTCAGCAACTTATTGAAGGAAATTAAATTATGCATGCAATAAGACATTAATTATAATTTTTATTGTTTTTGCATCATTTTAAATTAGCAAATATCCATAAAAGAAATCAAAAAGTGCATTTCATGCGTGGTTTGTTTTTCTGCAACTAATAAAGGTATGCGATATTTTTACTAATCATCTAATAAAATGTGTCCCAAAACTATAAATTTAGCTATATTAAATACCATAAATATTAATAATATTATTTTGCTTAATTATATGTTTTAAGGATATTCGAAAGTTATTTGTCCTCTTAGCTGTTCTCTTCTTAACTTGTGTTTCTTTATTTTCCATCTGGCCTCGAGAACCTTAATGGTGATTGAATCCAAAGTTCGCGCTAGAGCGGCTCAATTTCAGGTTAATCAAATAATTATTTGATTATTTAATTTAATCTCACCATGATAAATATGTACTCAATTGAATTTTAAAACGAAAGTGTAAAATGCAAACTATCTTAATTCTTAGTTGCAAAGGAACACTAATTTCCAAACTCCAGCAGACAAATGGCAAAAACGCTCAATGGCAATGGTAATGACAACATCCTCTCTTTTTTGATGACACTGACTTGAGGCGCAACATCATCATCATCAAAAATTCACATAGTTAAACAAAAGAACTATCAATTGAAGAAAATTGAATTAAAATTTCTGTAAACGTTTATTTCACTAGTTGCATTTGTTCGAAAGATTTGCTCGAAGCGAAAGTGACAGCAGATGATGACAGCAAGAACGAAAGCAATTATATACCTAATTTCAGATAAACAAAAGAAAAATTTATTGATGAAATTTTAACTCTTTGATATAAATAAATACTCGAATTAAGAAAAACACACCAACTTGGGGAAAAAATATTTATTTGTTACTTCTGTTGTTGCTTTCGAATCCGAACACTTTAACCCAAGATCGTCTCCATTAGAAAGATAAATGTGTAGCAAGTCTGTAGTTATGCAGGATGCACTACGGATGTTATACAGGGTGCATTACATCTACACAGACCCTCATTTTGAATTAGTGATTTAAACCGCATATCCTTCTATTTAAGTCAAATTTGGGACTTGCCACACTACTGATTTATTACATCCCTCTCCATATGCATGGAAGCCTTTAAGAATGGTTTCACTAGCAGAGTTTCAAACCAGACTCTCTAGTTAAGAAACCTAATACACTATCCACCAACCCACGCTGTTCGCACTTCATTTGTGCCAAATCGGATATACATGTATTTAGCCAATTATACGCATGACTTAAATTGGAAGGTTAGGCATCAATTGAAAACGGTATCTTGTAAGCTTCTTATTAGATATAAATCCACAAATCGTCTATGTACGCAACAGACATCATAACGCACATTAAAATAAATGATATTTCTTCAATTTGTTTTGAAACTGAAAAGCAATTTTTCAAAAATAGTAGTCAAAACTATATGTTTAAAAAATTGCATCGAAGAATCGTAATCGGCTTAGTGAAATACGATCTTCAATATCCGAAGAATATTTCAGAAAGAGAAAAAAGAAAATTCCAAAACGAAAAAAGTGTGCTGGATGACCAAATCAATAAGAATCTTGCTGTTCCAAAATAAATAATATAATGTTTCAAAGTAACAAGAAATGTGCTAAAATACAAATTTCTTACAAAAATGCTTAAATATGTTTGTAAAAAGCTTTTTTTTTTTTTTTTTTTATTTTTTATTTATTTATTTATTTTTATTTTTATTTTTTATTCTTGTACGTTTACATTTTCATGATTTTAACGCTACTTGTATTTTAATTTTATATAATTCCTTTACAAAAATTTCAATAACTTATCTTTATTAATTTTTATTTGATATTACAATAATCTGCAACAGAGAAATCATCTATTTAGTTAAATCTAGTATTAATTTGCATTATTTTATGTTTTTGAGAACATCTACCTGAAAGAAACGATATATATTCTTCATACTAATCAGAATAATGCCATTTAAAATAAGCATGGTACTTTATAATTCTTGAGAAGTTAGTAGTAGACCACCATGAAGTATTTTGCGTGTTTTACCTAGAATTAAAAATGATAGATTATCTATTTAATTGATCCCAAGTGCTTCAAACGCAATTTTTAGATTACCTTTCATTAAAAATGGGTTAATACTGAAGAATTTGTATTATTTTAAAATACTAAGGAATAATTGTGAATGTTGTGTTTTTAATTGCATTTATAATAAAATAAATTTGATTTTAACCGAACTATATTAAGGTTCTACAAAGAATTAAAAAAATACGAAAATTAATTATTATATTTTAAATTAACACTCAATGTCCCTAAATGTTTATCCACTTCTGAAAAAGTAATTTTATTCGTTTTCAATTAATATTTTGAAGACATTATGTTGCACTTTGCGTCTCCTTTCCAAAACACAATATTGAAACTAATTAAAATTATTTGTTTTTTAAAAGTTGAATCTCGTAATATAATAAATTTGAATACTAAGACTTTTTAACTCAAGCAAGCAATACTGCCAAAATATAATTAATTAATAATTTTCTATTTTTAATATTAATAATTACTACTTTACTTAGTAGATGATATCCAAGATCATATAATAAATATCTGACATTATTTTATTTTCCTATATATAAGGTTGTAACTAAGAAATGCAATATAGTCATAGAAAAGTAGTAATAAAAGCATATATTAATACAAAACAGTAATAGATAGTACAAAATGTAACACTCAAAGTTCTGAACTCATTAAAATTAATTGCTTACAGACGTTCAGAAAATTTTAATTACTGAACATTTTTAATTGCCAATATTTCGATTAAATGCGTCATTTTGTAAAATAAAAAAAAGGAAGGTTTGATATCGTTAAAAAAATTGGCATTCAAATAAACATGGAATATATGACATTTAATGAATGTGCTAAAAATACTGTGTTTCTTAAAATTGCGAGGTGATTCATTGGTACAATAATCATAAAAATAGTAAAATATAAATTTAACAAACAAAAACAGATAAAAAATAAAACAATATTTTATGTTGCGTTTCGGTATGTATGCTCAAATATATTTTGTTATAAAGATTTGATGATTAAAATTTTTTTCACCTCTAAGATGTTTAATATACGTATTGAATATTCTAATTTTAAATCATCTTCTTAACTCAATAATATTCTGGAAGTCTAATAATTAATGATAAATTTTTTGATAACTTCAGTTTTGATGAAAGTAGAGATCATAATCTATTATGTAATAGATTAATAACATAATATATTAGAATAATACTTTACAATTTATTCAAAAGGGAATAAGCACTAGACAAGGGTTACTAAGGATTACTAAGGGATTCTAGGAATAAGCTCTTTTGTCATTATTATACCAGTCTGGGAGCACGGTCTCGATTTACTTTTCTGTTGACTTTTAAAAGGCCAGCCTAAACAACAGTGAATGTTTGTTTCAAGAATCAATTGCGTGTTTTACAGTAAAGCGAAGAATCACGTTTCGTTTTAAAATTACGGCAAACAGAGTAATGGATGTCCTTGCAAATTAATGCACGTCTTTGTCTGAATAAATCATTGTGATCATTTTTAAATTGAGAAACGGAAGTTATTTCACTTTTAGTTTCTTAATTTCATGCTATCACAATAGAACAAAATATTTAAATACTTGTCCATTCAATTTAATGGCGTATACCAAATTTATTTACCTTTTATTATAATACATACAACGTGCATTTATGTTGTGTATGTAATCCCACAGTAAAATTAGGGAGAATATATGATATCTATTATATTCATTAATATGTCATGTTAGTAATATTACCATTATTTTCACAAGTATGTCCTCTCGTGTCCTATTCTTTGCCTTATAATATTAAAATATTAACACCGTAATCCGTAGGAAATTATCAGAAAAATAAACTGTTTTAGATAACTGTATCTACAGAGATCATACAGATTTAAAATGTTAATAATCATTTCCAGTATAACATTTTTACTTTATCAAACAATTAAACTTTATCTACTTAAATTAGTACGAAATTATTAGAAACTTAGAGATATAGGAAACAATTAAGTAAGTTTAATTGCTGCTTCTCGCCTCATTCATTTTATAAACAATTTAGAACTAAGGTTGTAAACAGTTTAGAAATATCCATTTTTATGTACTATTAGCTGCTTATCCACATTTATTGGGTATGTATTTTTTTCCGTAAAATATCAGATAAGAGAATGAATAATAGAAGAATAAATATAGCATAACATTGAAGTAATTTCATGGGCAGGAACTTAAAAATATTTGAAAAGCATAGAAATGAAATAAAACATTTTTTTTTTCAAAATCATTAAGATATTAATTTAATTTAAAACAGCATGAGCAAACATGAACAAAAATTTTTGTTTCACCTCCGTGTGCAAGAATAAATCAAATCATGGGTGTACCTGCCTTTAAACAAGTAATATAAAGCTGCTCCTGAGGTAACATGGCAAACTCAAATCAATTCAGCAGTACTAAACAGACTGCCCCTGTAGCTGGTTGATCGTGATTGTGATGGCAAGACTCACAGGAAATTGCAATCTCTTAAATATTAAAAGGTAAATCCATCGGAATGAGTAGTATCCACGGGATAAAAACCGTTTCATTCCATCCTACTCTTGTTAAAATAGTCGCTTCAATTGTATTGTACTCTATTTTACATATCATTATGCCATTGCAAAATGTTGGCAGGTTAAGGATTCGTAATAACATTATTTGTGATCCCACTTCACGTAAAAGACGATGTACTGGCAATCCAACTGGATTAAGTCAGTTGAAGAACACTGGTAGGTAATAAACGATCTCAAAGTCATCTACTACTGTACCGAAAGATTTGCATTCAGTGACTCTGTCTGGAAACATGACACAAATTTTTTTAAAGTGTGATAATTATGGGAAATAGCTGGAAAGACTGTATCTATTATCTCTGGGACGGTCAACAACAGATTTCAAAATCGGATGGCAGTTTTATCTTGCCAGAAGACTGCTACTGCTATTTTAGCTTTTCTGATCTCCAGTAGTTTGTCATATAGTAGTAGATGTCGTCAGATTCATTGATTCTAATGTAACTACATCCCTGGAAAAAAACCCTATGTCACTAACCCCGCATAACTACAATCCTATCATCTAACAGTTACTTATTGAAAAAGTGAAAAAACTCAGGCTAGCTAATTTCCTGAAAGAAATACACTCTTTTTTTACTAATCCCGCAGAGTTTATCTTTCAACTATTTTCTCTAATAATAAGGATTAGTATAATAATAAGGATAATATCCTTATTAAATTATATAAGGATAGTAAAATATAATATGGATGTCTCAGATTAGTCTCGAGATACGGCCAACTTTACCAATAACTTGGCCAATATTTTTCCCATTGTATAGTATAGTTGTAATGTAGTACGGTATACGATACCACACGATAATGTGTACGTATATGCTAATATTGTGTAATATATACTAATATTGTATGGTAATGTGATTTTAACAAGCTAACTTCCTAGAACTTATTAAAATCGCAATACCGTACAATAGAAACGTCCAACACAAAAAGCAGATAAAATAGAAAATTAAAGAGTAAAAAAAGGTAAAATATTATTCATAATATATTGATGATATAAATATTGACAAAGCATTGTGATTGTTCTGAAATATAATGAAGTAAACATTGTAATAATAATTTTTAATATATCTTTTATGAAAGCTTTTTTTTTATATATACTATTAGTTTTATAATTATTTTCTTTTAAATATTTAGAAAAATTCACTAAATATAAATGTTCTTGTTTAATTATAAAGAGAAATAAATCTTAACCAGATATCTATTGTAAAGTAAAAATAATATTTAATATTAATACTAAAATATTGAATTTATATTTCTCTTACTTATAAGAATCATGAATTCTTAAGGAAATTATAATTACCTGCTATCATTGGCATCTCAAAACAGAAATCGATATACATCAATCTGATTCTTTACTCAAATTGAAAAATTGAAAATAAATTACCTTCTGCTAAATCTTTATTTTTCTTAACGCTGCTTTTTTTTTTTTTTTTTTTTTTTTTTTTTTTTTTTTTGATTATTCAGCGATAACGTTAACGAAATATTCATTTCCTTTAAACGGCTCCTTAAAACAAAATATGCTAATGGAAACAGTTTCCATAAAGAATTTTATGGACCTGGGGCTATATGGAGTAATGCGGCAAGTCGAACAATTTAAAAATCGGTCATAAGAATCATCTTTGACATTAAAAGGCAATTTGCTTATATTATACTTTATTGCTTGCTTACCAGACTTTTTTCATGGGAATATGTGGCTAAACACTTACTTTTTTTAGACACAATGATCGTTAAGCATCATTCATTATACATCAATTGAATATTAAATGTTTTATTACTATCTACCATAAAATTTATTTAATCCATAAATGGTTATTGGTCAAATACATTTGAAGTGTGTAAATACATACATATACACTCAAGAGACAAGACATTATGACCACCTGTCAATAACGAGTTGGCCCACCTTTGGCGCGCAACACAGCTTCAACCCGCCTTGGCATGGATGCCACAAGTTCTTGGTAGATGGCCGGAGACAGATTGTGCCAGATGTTTAAGCAACGGTCACGCAAATCCGAGATATTGCGATTTGGTGGTCTTTGAACTCTGAGCTGCCGTCCAGGACATTTCAAATGTGTTCTATCGGATTAAGATCCGGTGAGTTAGGCGGCCAGGACATTAACTGGAATTCAGTATTATGTTCATGGAACTACTCCAACACAATTTTAGCCTTGTGACAAGGGGCGTTGTCCTGTTAGAACATTCAATTTCCATCTGGAAAAACAGAGGCCATGTAAGGGTGCAACTGGTCCGCAATGATGTTCAGATACCCTGTAGCATTCATGGTCTGCTCTACCACAACCACGGGTCCCAGAGACGCCCAAGAGAACGCCCCCCAAAGCATAATATCGCCACCGCCGACCTGTGTATAACCTACTGTACATTGAGGAAGCAACTGTTCGCCTGGAAGACGGCGTATCCTGACACGGCCATCAGCGTGATGAATGACAAACCATGATTCATCTGACCAGGCAACTCTCTCCCACTGATTCATGGACCAGTCACGATGTTCCCGGGCCCAGCGCAGGCGCAGTTGGCAATGACGCTTGGTCAGCAAAGGCACACGAGTGGGACGTTTGCTGCGTAGCCCCATATCCAACAGTGTCCGCTGAACAGTGTGCTACGATACTATTCTACTTGGCCCTGCATTGTATTGGGCTGTCAGCTGAGCCACTGCTTGGCTCCGGTTTTGCTTCACCATTCGAGACAGTCTCCGACGACCTTTTTCTTTGATAGCGTGTGGACGTCCAACACCATGTCGTATACTGCTGGTTTCACCGTCATTCATCCACTTTGCATAAGTACTAACAACTGTAGATCGCGAACAACCCACGAGTCGGGCAGTTTCGGAAATACTTGTTCCGAGCCTTCGAGCCATTACAATCTGCCCTCTATCAAAGCCGCTTAGATCCGCAGCCTTTCCCATCACACACAGAAGTAAGTGAAAGAATGGTTCTTCAGACTCTCCAGCAGCAGTTAAATACCACTTTCACCTGATCACGTGCCTTCCACGTCATCCAGGCGAGTTCATTGCAAAATGTAGGGGTGGTCATAATGCTATGGCTCTTGAGTGTATTCCGTCACATATATTTTATGTGTGGGAACAAGAGTTAACTTCGAAGTACAAGACATCAAGAGATGTTGTCATATACCTTTATTGTCAGCTTCCAAATATTGAAAATAAATTTCTTCAAGTTTAAAAAAAACCCTATTTAATTTTTATCAATTATTAAATTTCTCAGATGATCAATTCTTAGTCATATTTTAAAACATTTTCTGCTTAAGTGATAATGTGATGGTGTTTATTGTAATCATCATTTAATTACTGTCTATCTTATCTTTTCAGTTAGAGGATGGCGAACAAATAATGGAATCTGCTTGGTGTGGCTTTCCATTCAACGATCCGAACAGAAAATGGGAGACCCTGATGCTGTGCTCCACATTCCTGTTCTTCGTGGTGCCCATGACCCTCATCACAGTGCTGTACTTCAGGATCTCCCTCACCCTGTACAGAGCACGGAACCTGTACAGGATAGATACAGCTGGGGAAGAGAGGAGCGACGGTCACAGGGCCAGGATACGATCCAGAATGGTTGTCATCAAAATGCTATGTTAGTATTCATTTCAGTGTTTCGAATATGTCTCAGAGAATTAGTTTAAAAATAATCTGGTGTAACCTTTCAAATATCTTCTAGTTGAATGGTAAGAATAGAAAGGAAAATTATACTGCATTAGTATTTATCAAATATAGGCTGAACAGAATTATGTTAGACATGAAAAAAGTTTTGATAACACTCACTCAGTCAGCTA
Source organism: Caerostris darwini (assembly GCA_021605075.1). Taxonomy (NCBI): domain Eukaryota; kingdom Metazoa; phylum Arthropoda; class Arachnida; order Araneae; family Araneidae; genus Caerostris; species Caerostris darwini. Next base: position 160,776 of record BPLQ01012450.1, on the reverse strand, counting down.
TATGGCGGATATACTAGTACAATATCCATCTGTCTATTATTTAATCAGCGTCATAGTTAAAAAAGGGGAGATTTTGAGATATCGAAAAAATTTATAATATTCTATCCGAGTTTGAAGCTATTATTATTGATAATGATTATTAATAGATTTTTATGAGCGAATAAAACTAATTGAACAAAATACAAATTTTATTTCAATAGCTTATTTTGACCCATTTTTCCAAATTTTATTTTTTACTTGTTAACTTATATTGTCTGGCGTTACACGTTGTTAGTATGGGTTTTTCCCGTAAGAAGTCTCGCAATAGTAAGTAATATTCCTACAAGCTATCTTGGTCATTTCAAAATAAAATGAAGATCGCAATAGAAATTTAATGTAAATTATTTTGATTATAAGAATCCTCTTAATGAGATTATTGAAATTGGATAGTATTGAAGTACCTCTAATTGAAAGCAGATATTTATTCTTCAATATTTATATGGGAAAAGCACTCTAATGGAATGTTCAGGAATCTCATTAAGCTGTTGGAACTACAGAGTATTTATTATTTTTCAGCTGCGTCGGTGATGACCGTCACGAATAAAGCATTAAACCAAATAAAATGTAATTTATTTCTTGATTTATACTAGATTATTGAAACGTGTTTCTAAAGGAAATAGTATTAAAAGAAAAGAAAACAAAATAAAATGTATTTATCTCAATTAAACTGACGAAATTGTAATCGAAGCAATTTTTAGTCGGATTTAATTCAACAGAAAAATAAAAATAAAAAACCATGAACCAGAATGAAATAAAATAAAAATAGACAAAGATCTGGAAGAGAAACTTTCTTTATCCAGAGAGCCAATATAAAGATATCCTTTTAAGACATATCTTTTTACATATAATGGGTGAAACCAGTAATACAATCATTTGTTTAAATTATTTTATATTAATAATTAATACAAAAAATGAATATAATTTCTAAATAATAAAAATGTTGTATTTATTTTAATTAATTATTTACACTTCAGCGCAAATGCTAATTGAAGTTTTCTTATTGCAAAAAGAGTACCTTTTTGTATTTTTTCTAAATAATTACTGTCATAATATAGATATCAAATGTAAAAGAAGAGCATAAATTTAATTTATTCTCTAATGCAAAATAAAAAAAAAACCACATAAATTAAAATAATTAGAATAATTAATTTGGAATAATTGAAATTAATTTCAAACTTTTATTAATTAAGTTATTCAAAATGGAACAAAACGATATTAAAAAACACAAAAATAATTATTAAAATTATGCATATATTTGAATTTTATCCATTATTTTGCTTTTTATACCAAAAAAGTTTCTGAAAGCAATTAAAACTTTTTTATATCTCCCACTTAAATATTTACAAATTCATAATGAAAATAGTTTAAAGAAAACAGTTTTCAAAATCATGTAATATCAATTAATTAAAAAAAAATGAATTCTTTTGTAATTTGTTGTGTGTATTTGATAAAACATAATAAATTCAGAAAAAAAAATGAGTTTTTGATGTAATTTTAAGTTATGTTTTGCCAAAGCAAATTTATTTTACGTCTAATTATTTTATTTATTTTTTGTGAATATTAAGAACATTCTGATGAAATAAAACAATCATTGAGTTAAAAGTTCGAATACACAAATTTTTTTTGTAAAAAATTGAATTAGGTGTTACAAATTATTATGATACAAAACAAGGGTTATAAAGGATAATAAAAAATTTAAGAAATAATATTTATACATTAGTATTCCTTAATACTAGTGTAAAAATTAGCAATTTTTCTTAGTTTTGCAGCATTTTGAATAGTAGATTTGTTTACATGGGTTTGTCATGATTTCAATTCACTTAGTATCATTTTTTAAGGATTTTCTTCACATCTTCTGAAATAACTTTTTTAAGCTCTCTCAGTTCTTGAAACGTTTCTCTTATTTAATTCCTTTTTTTCTTAACTATCCCCACAGAAAATAATCACGTAGTTCAACATCAGGATCGTTTAAAATCCACTTAGAATTGTTCTTCCTCAGTAGACTGTTTTACCAGAATGAGAAGTTGCTGAATCTTAATGAAAAACATTAAATTTTTATAAAAACATACATTTTTATAAAAACGTCTTTCAAAAGGGGCTTTAAAACTTTTACGATGCAGTATTTTGAATTTATTTTGGTTGCTTTTTGCACAAAACGAGGTGTTTAAAGTGTTTCCATTTGCAGAAATACCCATCCAGACCATGATTCCTTTTGAATAGGCTTCTTAGTTAAAGAAATTAAGTCATGCCTATTTTGATCTCTACTAAGTCACTGCAATTTAGATTTTTAGTATCTGAGGGAAAAATCTAGGGGTCTTTAGATGTCACTACTTTTCGCAATGTGTTTTTTTTTTAAAGATACTTGAAGAAGATTCATAATAGTTGCTAGCTTAGATGATGGCACTTAAGAGTTTTGATGCATTTTGCTTTCTTTAAGGTGTGTTTTATTTGATAATTTATGACTTGTTCACTTACATTTAAAAATGTATCCATGCTTGTCTGTGTTAGAGGAAAAGTCATTCATAAGATTATCCGGGAAAGCTGAAGTTTAGTAAAGAATATCTCAACACATTATGAAGAAACTGAAACTGATGAACTAAAGAATTGAAACTTAATAATATTATAAGGTTACAATATAAGGGTGCCAATTTGTGTGGACTAGTTAATATATATATACTAAAAATTTGTAGAGTTAGCGCTGCAACCTGGAAGTGAATTTGAATAAAATGTTTAATAATTTTCCTATCATCTCCATGGGATTCAGAATTGTTTTTAAAAAAATACTGATTATTTTTCTTTTTATAGAAAGTAAAATGCAAGGAGATTGTCACAAAGTTTATCATACAATGAATCAGTTTCAAATAAATTCATAAATAAAATTATGATCTATCGCTTTTTGTATTTTTTGCATTTTAGTTACATTAAAAAATGGCTTAAAATTAATTTAGTTTTAATATTTGCTAACTTACTTAGTTTTCTAATCTGTTTATTATTTAAAAATGGCTTGTAATCGTAGAGAAGATCTTAAGTGCGTGGCTCTCAACATTTGACATTGGCGACTATAATTATCGATAAGTTATGGAAACTCCCCCTCAGACGCCATTTTAAACCCATTAGAATACATTTTGAGAAAGCTGGAAGTGAGCGTACGAAAACACTACATTAAAAGAAAGCTGAATTAAAAAAAATATCAATGATAAAAGAATGGAGGAACATTAATTCAGACATTAGAAAACAACTAGTTAATTCTATGGTCATTTGCTTAAAAGTTACTGTTTATGCTGCAGGATATTCTTCTAATTGACAGGAATATTACAGTATTTAGTGATTTGAAGAAATTTTTTAAGTGTGCGAAGACTTTTGTAGTAGCTCTTTTGTTATTTTTTTATTACGGAATTTCAAAAAAAACTTCTCTATTTCTTAAGGTTTGTGAAGTTTTTTTAAAGTTCTGTAATTTTGTCAAGTAAAGTTACAGATAATATTAAAAAAAAAATCTTATTAATTATTATTATTTTTGGATAAAACAGTATTTTATGGAAATTGTAAGTGATGAACACTTTTGGGAATTACTGTAATAATATATTGTTTAAAATATTTGTAACGTAAGAATAGGAATAAAATTTTGCAATTAAGTATGGCCCAAAACTGAATTCTAATTTTGCTCATCATAACTAATTTTGTATGAATAAGTGTTTTAAAAAATAACTTCTACACATTAACTTAAAAATTTCAAGTCACAATTTTAATTAATCTCTGTAATTAAAATAAAACTAACAAGAATTAGACTTAATTAAATACATAACTAGAGTTTTTTTTGAATTAAAAACTTAAATATTTATCTATCTTAATTATACAAATTATCTATTCTTAAATATAACGCATCCTGCATTTTAGAATAAATATTTAACTCCTATTATTACTAATAAAGGAATTAAATATCTAAAATAGGCTTTGGGTTGGTTACTTTTGTATTATATATTAATAAGTAATTGTTAGTTCATTCACAAGGATTTATGAGGAAATAGGTGAGTGATATAAAAAGCAAAGCTGTTTGTATGATGTAACAGACGACGAAGTGTCAATGTCAAACACAGATTTTTCTCTTGCTGGTATCTCTACGGTTGGTTAATATATATATATAACTCGAATTTGTTAACTATAGAGAAGAGATTACAGAAACGCAAGAATTTCAACAGTCTAACGTAAACTATTCTTGCATAATGATGATAGATGATTTAAAGTCTTTTTATTATAAGAATTATTTAATAGTTATATAATTATTTAACTATTAGTTACACAATTATTATATCATTCATACTCATTTATGTTGCACAATACTTTTCAAATATAATGGAATCTAAAATTTAAACCATATTTCTGATAAAATATCATAAATTTTGTCAACAAAACGTTTTTGATGAAAGAAGATGAGATGAAAGATTTTTTTTTTTTTTTGGAGAAAGATGAAAGGTTTAAAATGGAATGTCATAACAAATAATTGAACAAATCGAAATAGCAAGCATTGATATATTTATATGTTTACTAAAATAATTTGCAGTTAAAGATGATTAAAGGTCCACATTTTATTATATTAAGCAATTCTGAAGATCCTACCCAGATAGAAATTTCTAACATCTCTGACGTTTAAAGTGATATCCTACATTAGAATAGGCGCTAATATTATTTACTCTACGGAGTCTATCCAACATCACAAAAGATGTGAGGCCTTTTGCAAACTTTGGACAGACTTTGAGTAATTAAGGGGGTCTATTTCATAGCATTTTCTTAGCAGATGTCACCCATGATGAAGTTTCAAAACATTGAAGTCACAATCCATCTTATTCTACGAAAGATCGATCCGATAAAACTAACAATGACCGAAATAATCAGTATTTTAAGTAGACTAAGATTAATCTGAAACTGGAAGTACTTGAATCAACTCGCTGAAAATTACTGGTTAAATTACAAAAATTGTTTTTATTTTTTAAAACAAAATCTTTTTGAGATTATGATAATCTCTCATGCACCGACTCATCTTGCAAAAAGAGTTTGTCGTAATTTCCACAAAAGTTTGACTGGTCGATGGCATAACAGTTTCGATCGAATGTTACTAAGGATGGCGTCTGGTTCCACTTTCTCCATTCAAGTCCGACGGGAGGATTTTCTGCATTACGAATTTAGCGCTCTGATTTCTGATATGGGCATGGTAATTTTTTGTCTGCCATCACTTGTCAGATTTCGAACCTAGCTCAGCAAATTTAGAAACCTAACACATCCACCAGCTCAATCTGGCAAATTTAAATGCACGAAAATTTTCTTGTCTAAATATGCTCCACGCAAACATTTATTAACTAATGTTTTATCAAAATAGAATCATACCATTTTCAAGCAAAACGAATCAAGAATAACCAATAATCAATTTAGAGAAAATTGGATAAAAATTAGTAAAATTATTCTCGTTAAATAATTTGTTAATTTTAATTACGAAATCTATGTCAGAGGTGTCAGGGAAATCTTATTTAACTGAACAACTTGAATAAGCAATAAACTAATAAACCCACCAATTTTCTAGAATACCATTCTGATTTAAAACATTTGCGTGGCATCAATTTTGAAAGAGAGAAAGAATACAAATTAAAAGCTGATATCGTATATTTTGCTCCACAAATGAAAACATTCCCTGCCATCTATGTACTCCTTTTCACACACTCGATTCTTTATGAAGACTTAATTAATCAGCAAATTGACTTGAATATGAGGCATTATCTCTGGAATTTTGTCACTAATTATTTGATCTTTCAATTCTAATTCTAAAGAAGGCTTCAAGTTTATTTCTAATTCATAAATTAACTTGATTTCACTGCTTAGAAATGTATTGATAATCTTATGTTTGAATATACATATAAAGTTAAAGGTAACATTAAGTGTTAACAATTTGTTAAATAAATTGAATGCTCTATGGAGGATTCAATTATGTGGATAATTTTTAAAGATTAAAAGAAAACATTTCAACTGTCGAATAATGAAACGTTGGATACAGACTAAATTAATATTATGAATCCAATAACAATTTGTTGTGAAGCGTATAATTTTTGTATATTGATATTTGTATTAAAATTATTTCTTGTAAATATTTTTCTATAAAGCATCAGATTATGAAACTTCTTATGGCAAGGAATAGCCATTTTTAATAATTATCCAATAAATTCGTTTCACTTTTTATCTGATTATAACATTAAGAGTAAGGAATCTGTTTAATTATATATACATTAAATTTTTGAATTATGCATTATGTGTATTTTTCTTCATTTCAGTGACTGTCGTAGTAGCATTTTTCGTCTGTTGGGCACCCTACCATTCTCAAAGACTTCTGTTTCTCTATGTTTCTCTTTATGGGCAATGGACAGAGGCATTGAGAAAAATCAACCAAGATTTATTCTCATTAGCAGGTAAATTTTATTATAGTAATCAATTTCATAGCTCTTTTTCAGAAAATTCGCAATTGTTTACCAGCAATTCATGTCTCATTCGTTAAAAACCTTAAAATTAGCTCACTTTCTCGCATGAAATCTTCGTTTTATTTTAATTTTACTGGCCTTGCACTTTATATTTACTAAGCTTATGTACTTATTTCCGAATTCTTACTCCATACCTGCCTATACTTTTATTTACTTATTTTCATGGAAAATATACTGTAAATACTTTCTTTAAGATGGTGCTTTCCTACATCGATTTTGAACATATTCAAAATTCAATTTATTATTTTCTAAAAGTTATTTCGAAATCTGAAACATTTTTTTTAAATTTGAAAAATAGCTCATTTTGCTAGCTTATGGTATCTAGTCGGGATACGAAAATGGAACTTTGTAAGCATGTCAAAGAAAGCAATTTGACAGGAGAAAATCGTCGCGGATTATTCGCCACTACGAGTCTTTGGCGGGAAATTTTGTTATATTTAAATTGCTATTCTGGGGCCTGAATGGCCGAGTGGTTAGCGCTCTGGCGCTCGGTACCACAGGTTTCGGGTTCGGGTCCCGGCGGTGCCATGGATGTTTGTAGTGGTTCGGAATCCACTTTAAACCGTAGGTCCCGGTCCTAATAGGATCGTAGAGCGTTTCGGGGGCATTGTTACTCCGCGTCCGTGTTACACGTGCCCCCTGGGTAATGCAAAATGAGTAACGTCTGTGCAGCGCTTTCCTTAAGGCATTCAAAGACCAAGCTGTCTAAGTGCCAGCTGCATTAGAAGAAAAAAAATTTTTTTATTCTATATCATGAGATCTCTAATATGTTTGGTCCAAGAACCACACTAAATATTCCACTAAGTTAGGCAATTTAAAATATGTACGCCATATTGAATTTAACGTATTTTTGCAACGGAAGGAAAGAAAAAAAGAGATAGAAAACATCTAATTAAACATTTTCATCGAAATAGGATGTGTTTACAAAAATTAATTTTTATTACACCAGTTTTCATTAACATTCGTTTTACAGGGAGAAAATAGGTTGGTATTATACTGAAGAATGTTGTGGTTATGTAAAGATTTTTTTTTTTCAGATAGCTGTTATATAAAGTTAGGGTTATGTTAGTTAGGTATTATATAAGGGAGGTGTAAGTTTAATAACTTTGAATTATGCGAATTCTTAAAAAAATTTACATTAAAAAAACAATTTGTCAGTATGTATTATAGTTAGAAAAAATATATTGTATACGATTTTTTATTTCAAATGATTGAAAGTTTTTAAATATAAAGTTATTTTCTTTAAACCTAGACGATTTTACATGTGTTTCTAATAGCATTCAGGCATGACTGTTTATTTGGGGAGTAGATAAAAAATATGTAGTTTATGATGGACTACTTGGGGTGGAGATATTTTAAACTGTTGATAATACTATGCTGAAAAACAAAAGGAAATGCAAGAAATTAAAATTTATTTTCATAGATAAGGAAAAATAATGTTTAAAAAAATTAAACTGTGGTTTCACTTGTTTTATTTATTCACAACATACAACGACTGTAGATCACACGTACCGAAAGTACATGTAAACTCCTATGGAACATGTTTGAGTTTATTAGTAATTGTGAGATTTGTAAAATTTGGTATTAAATTTACCGTGTTGTTACAAAAGCTAATTTCCTTGATAGAACTAAGGCAACAATTTATTGCATTATAATGTTTTGCTGTAAAATTGTTTCAATTTGATTTCTTAAACTGTGAGCAGAAATCAAGCTTCTAGAATAAAAGAATCCCGTTTTCTAATGACTGGGCGATTATTAAAATTAGCGTTTTAACTAAATTCAACTAAAGGTATAATTGACTTTAAGCTAGAATTTCAGGTCGTAGCAACTAGAATTTTATCAGTCGTATATAACCATTCCGTTAGAAAATTATTTTTCTACTCTTTCTATACAATAAAAAAGATATTCATTCACTTTAATCCCTATTGAATATTCAGATGGCATATTTAAACTCCGTCTTCGTTGATTTTATAACTAAAGTTTGAAGGAAAAGTTAAGTTTTGATCTCATTTTTTTTATCCATACATATAATAGAAGCATGGATGTTTATGTTTCCTAGCATAACCTAAAAACTGTAACACGTATAACAATTTTTTTTCTTTATTTATTTATCACTGCAAAGAAATGTAGCTAAAATTACGGGAAATCTTTTTAAAATTATTTTTTGATTAATTAAAAACTTTATTTTTCATTGTCTTCAAACTCGAAAAACAAATTGTTTCACAACTTAAAAAAATAAGCTTTTGTTCCAAAAATGGAAATAAAAAAAATGGAAAAATTCACAGCTTTGTGGAGTGTTGCCGTAAGTTAAGGGTTATTTCCATTGTATGAAACATAAATCAATTCTAATTAATTATAAGAAAACTACTACAAAACATTCCCCTCTAGACTTTTTTCGAGAACATAATATAGACGAGTTGCACTTTTGAAAGATTGTTATGTACAAATTTAGTGGACTAAATGCTCCTATATGAGCTTTTGGAAAGCAAATTGTTTCAAAACTTTAAAAAACCAGCCTTTGTTCCACAACTGACAATAATCATAGTAAAAGCTCCCATTTATGGATAAGCAAATATTTTACCTCCAAAACCAATAAAAATATTTAGAAAATTTTAATTAGGAGGCTATCCTTTTCTTTCAACGATGCTACTTATATTTCTGCATAGCTGTCTACAATCAATTTCTTACATTTTCTAAGCTAGACATAACTATTTTTGTGTTAATTATAAAAGTTAATTAGTGCGTAAGCAAGTTGCTTATTTTAATACTGTTTACGCATTGATTAGCTCATTCCATTGATGCATCCTGTTCATTGAATTATTCAAACTAAGACGTAATATTTATGTAAGTAAAATTAGCTCGTGCTATACAGGTAATTTTCAATTATTTGCTTCAAAGGCATCTGCTTTGCTGCTTTTAAACTATGTAGATAATAATTAAGAAAGTCGTGATGAAATAAAAAAGAAATCATTGACTATTTTAAAATATGCAATTTAATTCAATCTCCGTACACTTTGAAATTAATTGAGTCAGTGTTTAATAATGTATTCATGAATATCATTTAACAAAAGTAAAAACGCCTAGGTTTTCAGTTTCTCAATAATATGATTTATGTTTCAGCTATCAAGAATCATTAATTTTTAAATATTTATTTTGTCATTTTGCCTACATATTTTTTCAAAATATCCTTTTTTTTTTTTTTTTGCATTAATTATATTTAAGAAACTTACTATTTTGTTATGTATTCTTAAAATCTCTTTTCATCATGATTTTTGTATAATATTTCTTAACGTTTTTAGAATGTTTTGTACATTGGTGCACTGTATATTTTACACTTATGTATACCACTGATGTTAAAAAAAAATTGGATTTAATTTGTAAAAATATAAATTTCGTAATATTTTTTTTTATTTATCAATCTATAAATAAATGACTGCTAATATATTTTATTTCTACCACGTTATTTTTATTTAAATTCAGTAGTTTTTATTTTCAAATTTATTTACATCCGATCTAAAAAACATGCTCCATTTAGCTATTCTTTGTTCTAAACTTTCTACAATCGAATTTTTTTCTCCATATTGCGTTTTGAACATTTCTTATAGGAGGGAAGTTATTGGAAAAGTGGGCAAATGCATGCAAATGATGTGATGTTCTTTTTGGGCAAAAATGATCAAAGAACTCCTTGAACTCTCTTGAGTTTGCATTACCACTTTTTTCAACCCTTTCTTTTTATTGTGTAAAGTACTTTGAAAAGAGATTTATTTCCGAGAGGAACAAAACCTTTGTTGTAAAATTTTTTTTCTTACAAATGCATTCAAAAGTTACTTTAAATTTATACATGACTTGAATGGCCCTTTCGTTTAAATTATAAAAAAATGTTTAGAAAAATGTGACTGTTTCAGACATTTTCGCTTCTATGTATGTTTAACTGTAATTTAAAAAAAGGATCATTTAAATTCTGGCTGATTTTTTAGTTATTATTTTTTCTTTACATTCGTACTTATGTAGGTATTACAAAAAGAACTTACGCGGGTTTCATTAAATAAGAATAGTGCAAAAAATAGTTAAATAAATTGTGATATCTATTCAGTTCAATCAAAAAGAATTGGGCAATCCTTTGAATACTTTAATATTTTCTTTTTTTTATTACAGTATATATGAATTATATTTCATGTTGTCATCGTTCATCAAAATCTGTATCAAAAATCTATCAATTAAATTACTTTTAAAAGAAATCTTGACAATGACAAGAGCAACCACAAGAAGATCAGCGGTGAGCGGGCTCCATGCATTGTTAATGTTTAAAGTAAAATATTTTATAGTATTTTTTATTATCTTCAATTCTAATCAATATAATTGATCTTTTTATATTTATTTACTGACTACTTACTGCAAATACTGCAAAAACGTTTTCTTTGGAACTAGTTTAACAGCATCATAACCATAGTCACTCCTTACTTAATTAAGTTTCTTTGATACAAAATAAATGTCACTTTAAATATATTTTTTTCTTATTTCCGAATAGTATCAGCAATTATTTTTCCTTTCATTAGACTTTAATATAGTTTGAGAATTAAAAAAACATACACATCATGTAGAAACACCGGGAAATAAGCATCGAAAAAAGCTCTTAACATAATGAAAGTTATGCCTATCTTCCATTCTTTTCCAAGCGAGAACTTATTTGCAAATATCTCTCACATATATTAATGAAAAATTATTAAGTGGTGCTCTAGCTGTAGGGAATATTTTTAATTTGTTATGCCAAACAAGTATTTGCAGGTTTAACAAAGAATTTCTCGGTTCCATTTCAGAAGATTTGCGGAATTTCATAAATGCTTCGCCAAACAAGATGTTCACGAAGCTTAAAATATTTATCTTTTCAGACAATAATTTATTTCTCATCAAAATACACTATTGGCCTTTTAAATTGCTACACAAAGAATGAGACATGCTACAGACGTGAAATCTAAACAACAGAATGAAGGTGTTGTGATATGCAAATGATTAGCTTTTCCACGAATTCAGACTAAACGCCGCCGGTAGCGACACCTGCAATGTGTTTAAATGAGGAAATTGTTCTGTTCCTTTCTCATACACAAATTACATTTGAACTTTGTTGGCTGGTGAAAAGTTGATGTGATGCCTCGTGTAAGAAGCAGAAATGCGTACCAGCCCGTTTCTGACTTTGAGAAAGGTCGAATTTTAGCGTACTGCGACTGTGGTTTATCGTATCGCAGCATTGCAGCTCGCGTCGGTTGAGATCCAATGATTGTTAGCAGAATATGGAATCGTTGGGTTCAAGACCGGTAATACGGGACGCCGTACTGGATCTCAACGGCCCCCTATCACTAACAGGCGAGAAGACAGGCATGTTACCCGCATGGCCTTAATGGATCGTTCAGCCACGTCGCGAGCCCAGAGTCAAGAATTGGGGTTTGCAGGACAACAAGTGTCTGCACGAACAGTGCGACTACGTTGCAGCAGCATGGACTCTCAGCTCGGAGACCATGGCAGCCCTTGACGCTGCAATAGTGTGACAAAGATGAACCTGGTAATACGAATGGCGTGACGTCATAATTCGGATTAATCCCGGTTCTGCTTACAGCGTCAAGATGGTTGCATCCGTGTTTGGCGGCATCGTGGTGAACGCACATTGACAACGTGTATTCGTCATTGTCCATCCCCTGGCGTGATGGTATGGGGGTGCTACTGGATACATGTTTCGGTCCCCTCTTGTTCACATTGGTGACTCTTTGAACAATGCACGTTACATTTCTGGTGTGTTACGACCCTGTGGCTCTACCCTTTATTCGGGCCCTGCGAAACCCTATGTTTAAGCAGGATAATGCACAACCGCATGTTACAGGTATTGTACGGACCTTCCTTGGAAAATGTTCGGCTGTTGCTCCTGCCTACCCGTTCACCAGAACTCTCGCCAATTGAAAACGCTTGGTCCATGGTTGTCGTTCCTCACCATAGGCCAGTCACTATGGTTGATGAACTGTGGCATCGTGTTCAAGCTGTATGGTCATCTGTACCTGTACATGCCATCTAATCTCTGTTTGACTCAATGTCCAGGTGTATAAGTGCTGTTATTGCTGCCAGAGGTGGTTGTTCTGGGTACTGATTTCTCAGAATCTATGCCCCCAAATTTCTTAAAAATGTAATCACTTGTTAATTCCAGTATAATATATTTGTCCAATAAATATCATTTTGATATATGTATTTCTTACTGGTGTAGCAATTTTAATGATCAATAGTGTATAAATAAAATTGGATAATCAACTTCATAATAATGCATTTTTAAAATAAAAAAAATATGGATTATTTGTTTAAAATTACATGCGCCTCATTTATACGGTTTGTAATATTTCAATCGAATTCATAAATTCTAAAAATAATGTATAATAGTGTTTAGAAAATTTCATCCTCAATATAATATTTTGTAACCAAGACATAACTACATAGTAACAATATTATTTCTTTTTTTTTTTTGTGTGTTGTTTTTGTTGTTATTGGTGGTGGTGGTGGTGGTTATTTTTAATCTATTAATTATTTTAGAAAATTTATTTTGATATTTTTTAATGTTACTTTTGATATAATCATCGTGATGTGTCTCCAATACTCGAGTATTTATATTTCTATGATTACATCTTTGAAACCGAGAAGTTTGTTGGCCATCACTTAGGTGAATCAATGTTGGTCTCTGATGTTATCCCAGCTGTAAACATTGACTTCTTCAGTTATGGTATATGGGAACTCGCATCTGATTCCACGGATCAAACAGAATGCAGTGACTTTTCAGTCAGCTAATTTATTTTACTAGTGCCCAGAATAAACACAAGATCATTCAAAATAAATTCCTCACAATCAGAATTTCAACACGCTAATCATGAAACAGTTTAATTCATTGTTAAATATATATTATGATGAAGAACAAATAATCTGCTAGATATTACCAAATAATGAAAAAAATTGAGATTTTAGTAAATATATTTATTTAAATATTTTAGCATATATATTTAATATCCTGCATGGATCCCTGGACACTGTCCAGATGATACCCTACTTTGAAACTCTTAGCAAAGTAAGCAGACGTATAATTCATTTGATCCAATGTTAATGTGCTTCATCCAACTCCAGCTTCTTCTACTTTAGGGTTGATGTAAGACGAAGACTACACTAGGTTACATTTCAAATAATTTCATGCGGTACAACTCCTAACACAGTGCGCGTTGAACGATTCTGGGGGAAGCCAACATGTGCCAATAATCAATCCCAGCTTTGGAAACCATTTGTAGAAGTCATGTATCTTACATGCCACTGATCTCTCCATGATAGCATCGTCTTGCATCTGGCATCGCGTCTGTGGGAATTGTTATCTTTGGCCAAAACATATTGTTTATGCCCTGCTAATATAATAGATGCTGTCACACTCATCTATATCATCAATCTTTGCAATGACCATTTCGTGTTCCGTGTTGCCTGCCAAACACTACGGCCTCCTTTGATCGTTTATGACTTGTTTACCTCCCTTTTCCAAATTTATTAATGCATACTATTCGCAGGGTTTCGCAACATGTTCTATGGCCTTTATGACTTGCAGCTCTTTTCTATTCATATATGCAAGATGCTTTACAGATACATTGCGTTTCGGTGTATGCCAAATATAAATGTTGTTTTCGTATTATTTTGCATGGAAAGTTTATAAGCCGCTTTTTAATTTTCATAAATAATTATTTAAAAGTACACGATAATAATTATTCAAAGGCATTTGTAAAAACTTTATATGCTTTATTTACTAATACTTAACAATGCTGAAAATGATTTACGTTTTTAAAGTAAAAATTTGCTATTTAAAAGAAAGTTCAAACAATTATTATGTACCATTGCATAATATTTAACAATTATTTTTTTTTAATTAAGCAGGAAAAATCTAGATTTAACTTGCCATGGTTTCATTTTCGTTCTCATAATTTATGTAATTGTTTTGTAAATATTTATATCCTTTGGCATATAAATTTCCATTGAACAAATTTCAATAAGAAAGACCATTCATAGAAACCTTGCTAACTCTGGAAGAAATTAACCCGTGAAGCTTTGTAAATTTGTCAATTGTAAATTCCGTTTCGTTAGATTGTATATTTAAAGTTACTTTTCTTTATAAATATTATTTTGTATTTAGTATAAAGTTAAAAATTGTGTTTATTTATTATTTTTTTGTATTTATTTTGGTACAATGGTGGGCCTCGCGTTTATTTTATGTATACCACGAAGGACCAATATACCACCAACATGAAATAAATGCATTGCCATATGGGAGGATTTTTAAAGACATGTAACGCATTAGTTTGTCGTATGTAAAAAAATCCGAAAACCTCTAGTCAGGCAACCTGACTGTCTACATGAGATGTTTATATGTTAAGCAATTACCATCGAGTCATCGCGTTTCTGAAACGTGAGGAATATGTGTATGATCTAAGGAATACGTACTTTTGATCCCTCTTGTGTGTAACTGAGCACGATACGAATGAACCATGAGTTAAACTGTTTTCTTTATAATACTGTTTTTTTAACTTCTTATGTTTACATATTTATATACCTTTGCTCAATTAAAAATTATTTACCACTAAACACTCTAAATCTCATGGTGACTATCTGAATCATAAACAGATTGATTGGTGTTTTAAAAATAAAAATAGATATCGTTATATTAATAATAATAAGAAGATTCCGATATTTTTGATGGACATTAATAATTTCAAAGAAGTTAATGGATTAATAATTTTGGAAACTTTATAGATTACTATAACATTATCCCTAGTTCATGAAGTTTCAAACATATAAAACAACTGATTGTTTCAAAATTTTCTTTTCAAGAAGAGAATTGTATAAGAGCATAAAAGAAGGGTTAGGTTAGTATGTCAAGAAGACTTTTTAAATTCTTCGGTGAAAAATGAGAAGATTAAATTTAATTTATCTCACATCATTACTTTACAAATGTAAAATCTAAATATAAGTAGTTTTAATTACATTTGTTAAGCACTTTATTATTTTTCCTCTACTTTGCTATATATTCCAATAACCATGAATAAAATTTGCAAAATTAGGGTTTCAAATCGTATTAATTAGTTAAAATATTCAATTTGAATCCAAATAAAACCCCTTATCTATCTAACTGTATGCTCCAGTGAGTGACTTGATTGATTATACTTTTATACTTTTATTTAATTGCTGGAGAAAATTATTTAAATTAATCCCAATCGTATTCATGCAGAACAGTTTTTATTTTCAAGTTGCCTTTAAAAGTCTAGGCAAAATCCGTTATAATGTACCACGTACTTAAAATATCAATTAAATAGTTTCCCTGTAGTTCCATTAATTAAAATGCAAATGCCTATTGAAGTTCTAAACTCGCTTGTAACTACAGACAGAAAGCAGGGAAATGGTAATTAGAAAATTTCAACCGAATTCCGCTTACTAAATGTCTTATGTAATTCATTGGGATTCAATCGCATTGGGATACAATTCTCTCTGCGAACATTTCTGCCTGATTGATTGAGATTTCGCAAATTTGAACAGCATCAAAACATGTTCTGAGTAGCATGAAGGATTTGGGCTCTTTTGTTAGTGGGATTCATTTGCATAACTATTAAATATCTTTTTAACAAGGTAATCTACATAAAGATTAATCTACCTAAATCAAGTTTCCATTCAAGATTGCAAATAAAACTTGCCGCTAAAAAGACAAGTGCTGTGTTCTGAAAAGTTTGTATGATTTTTTGTACTGAAAATGTTTATTCAGACGTTTTTGGTAGCGTACTAAATCCAATGGCCACTCTCTAGGGAAATTTCAAATGTTGAAATTTATAATTAAATGTGAAGCTTGTGGTCTAATTGCAGCTTACGCAAACTGGATAAGACAGAATTTTTCGAGTTAGAGTTAGGACATGTAGGGTAATCAGTGGTATAACTATTTTTTTTTCTGACGGGCGGGGGGAGGGAGCGTTGCTTATAGTCATTGCCATGAAAAAAGCAATTTCCTTAGTTTTAATTTAACACTTAATAAAAACTTATTTCTCATATTTAAACAAGGTTCAAAGATTGATAAGATTTTTACCAAATTATAAAAATTACAAAAACATTCAAGGAAAACAATAAAGATATTATGGATACCAAATATTTCTACTTACCAAAATTAGTGAAATCCAACATCTTTGAAAATTGATCAAAATCATTTAATGATTGAAATAACTTTTACAATTTAAGAAAAGGTTAAAAGGTGCGACTATAATGAAATGAAAATTTCTAGTACATCTGAGTTGTTACAAAGTTCTATTTATTCTCCGTTTTCGTTTTTGAAAAAAATGGAGACATACGGACTGAATTATTTCTTCTTCACTTATACCTTCACTTCAGATATATATTTATATAAGTATAACAAACATAACCAATTTAAATTCATTTCAGAAGTACTGTTTCTGAAGTACTTTTTTCATAGCTGAAAACGATCTTTCAGCAGCTCGTGTTGAAACAGACAAGTTAACTATTTTTTTTTTTTTAAGTTTATGGATATTTCGGAAAATATCTACGTTACACACTTATAAAGCTTCTACAGTAGATAATCTAGTATTTTATGTCAGTAATAACTTTTTTCATAGTTTTTTTTCCATACGTTTTTGTCAATATTTCTAATTTATTTTCATCTGCATATATGAGATAATTATCGGGTCTGATTAAAGCAGTTAATGAACTCATAACAGTTCTGTGAATTGTTCTTTAAAATTATAACAGCTAAAAACTGATTAAAAATTAATATTCTAAAATAAGAGCCGAGTGATTCTGCTGGAATATTAAAAAGATGAATGATGATTTTTTTTCTAGCCATGGAAGAACAATCTCATATTCCTCCTCTGATTATTTGGTTTTAAAGACACCGATTTTAGAAAAATAGAAGTTGAATTTTTTTCTGGTTAACTTCGAATTATTGAAAGTTCTTTTACAATATCAACTTCTCAAAGATGTGATATGTTGAGATGTGCACTTTCATATCTGCCTTTTGGATGACGGTCTGGAATAAAGGAATTCCTCCTGTAATTCTTTCCTAGGAAACTTTTGGGGAGAGAGGGAGGATGTGTAGAGATGCACCCTTGTTTTCATACACAGACACTGACCCAGAGGCACTTTTCAGAGACAGCAAAAGCTTTTCAATTCTTTTCTGAGAAACTGGTGTACAGAAAATCTTTTTTTTCCCCCTCTCTTAATGATGGATTTTTTTTTTTTTTTTTTTTTTTTTTTTTAAGTTTAGAATTATCTATAGTAGTAGAATAAAAGAATTATCCTGAAATATTCCAATTTCGAGAAAAAAATTTAGGGGTGCATATGTTCCTTCGCACCCCTTTGGATACGCAACTGATGGCAATTATTCTTGAAATTCTTGATGGATTATTTATAATATTCTAAATAAAACACTAGATCTCTGACGTAAAATAAAACAATTTAGTATTGCAAACTTTCGTATCGATTCTCCGTTTTTAGTATTTTGTAAAACATCTCAATATTACACAAGATGTTAATATTTAAAAGACGTATTGATGCTTCATTCTAATCATAAAGCTATGTTAAATCACAAATCGAGAAATTTTGACATTTTTTAAATGGCCTGGAAATGGCAACCCTGTTTGAGTTCTCTTTAAATTCATTTTTTAAATAACTTTAACGAAAATATGAAAACAGTTTCATCTCTTGAAAAGATTATTTTCCTTCCCAATTTCTTGATCATAAAAGACGATTCAAACATTTAGTTTAAACTTTTATCTACAGCTATCTTCTAAATCCTTCTATAACAATTATAAACCAATACAATCGATGCAATATAAATTTCTAAAACTTTGTTAATTGTATCTATTAAATTTTAACCAATAACATATTAGCAGTATGTATGTTAACTTCTATAATGTTCGTAATATATTGGACCATAAACTAAAAAAGGGAAACTGTGTGAAAATTTCTATTTCATAAACAAACATTATTTGTGTAATCATTTTTAACTGTTTACTCGTTACTGTTTCTGTTTACTCGTGAAATAGTTTTAGAAAATAGATTCCTGACATTAAGTAAATAGGTTTGGAATTTTTGTTGTTTTCTAAGTTTTGCCAGACAATTGAAACAAATATTTACATGAAAAATTTATGAGAAATATTTAACTCACTATACTTAAACAAAATTTAAATTTTTGGAAAAAATAAAAAGTTACAGAAGTTCCACGAACTTTCGAGAATAATTTAAATATTTCAGAAGTCATGTCAAAGTTGCATAACTTGTAATAGTCGTAGCTTTTTTGGAGTCTTTTCATAGGTTATGCCACCACAATGTTTCCGAATATTTTCAAAAGCTTTAAATTATTTTCTAGCCTTGCAGTTAATTTTAAAAGATTTGTGAATGATGCAATTTGTTGGAGACATTCTTAACAAGTTAATGAAATAAAAGTGTACTGTTTAAGAAATGAAAAAAAAAACTTAGAAATATATACAGAACGTAATTTAAAACTGGAATCCATTAATTGGAGACAGAATCAATTCAAAATCCTGCACACAGTATTAAATGGAAAACAATTTAATCTTTTACTATGCAATTATTTTTTCAAAATAGGATTTGCATCTGACTTTCTTTTAATGAAACTTTTACCCAAGTAATTATTTTACCCATGTAGATTATTAAACATCTTTTATATTAAACTGTAAACGGATCTTTATAATGGATAACAATTAATATTTAAATCATTAAAATTTTAAGGTTTTAATAATATTGATGGGGATTAGGTAAGAAAATATAAATTTAAGTTTTACAATTATTGAAAGAATTTCTTTTTAAGTTTATCACATAATATTGTTCTTTTTTTGGAAGATATATAAATGCATTTTGAATAGATATTAATAAACAAGCCACAATATTTTTATATAATAGGTTCATCAATACTATAATTTGGGGATTACAACTGATTCTGCTAAATAAGTTAACGTTGAATTATGATAGCACAGTAAATTAAATTATTCTCTATGTTTTATTCGAATAACCAATAATTGAATTCAAAAATTTTGGTGCTTAAAATATTTTAAATGACGATTTTTTTCATTGTGAATTCTAATGAATTAATGAAATAATAAATATCGTGACATAGGCATTACTCTTGCCTTTGTTACGAAATCATATAGAAATAATTCCTCCCTGTTCAATCATTCATATTTCACTTACGATCGTCTCGTATACTTGAAGAACTTTATAGTGTGAATGCACTTATAGACAATGGTACACATACAGCGCTTTCTTAGTAGTAGAATAAATAATAAAGTTTTAAATTTAAAAAGCACAACTACAATTGATGTTATGGCCCATAACTACATTTTGGGGTGAGAAGCCGACTGTTTTAAATGTGCTTTTTATAGTATTAGACAAAATATATCTTTTATTATTTTTTTTTTATAAGTTATCTCAACACCAGGTTTACAAACCTCTAGCAGGAGTAGGATATATCTACACAACTCGGAATCATATAACCATGCTGGTTCGGAAATGGATTCTAGAGAAGATAGATGATGTTGAAAGTGACGGGACATCCAGATTTCTCGAAGATACTCGTCATTTCCAACTCCTAGGTAGTGAATGGTTGATTATATGAACGCGGAGCTAATGAATATCAATATTATCATTGCGGAATGCAATGGACGAGCCACACATCACTGGCACTTGCAACAATATATCCGATGAGGTGTACTCTCAGCCATAGCTTCTTTGGGTACCAGCACCAGAAGCTATTCGGGATCTTTCCAGAGATCCGTGAATGAACAATATTGACTCAGGACATGAATGAGACTGTAATAGATCTGGTACGAGATAAGGCAAATCACATTTCACCAAAACTAGCGCGCTATGCCGGCATGTCCTACAGCAGCGTTTCGAAAGTTATAGACCATGATACTTTTGCTGATGTACATTGATAAATAAACAGTATTCTCACTAACTTGGTGGCCTCTTCGGGAGTTTACTGTGTACACTCCCATTTTAGAAAAGCATTTGCGACCCTATCATGTGATTCCATGTCTTCTAAATTTAGCCTAGTAATAGGTGATAGTGTAAGTTTATAGTATTTTAAATAATATAATAAGTAGCCGCAACGATATTATTGTAATATCGGATTATATTGGAGATTGCATTTTTATAATTTGAGATAAGTGACATTTATTAAATAATACATTGAAGTTTAAATTAAATTAATTGTATGGACGAAAGTACAAAATATTACCATGGGTATTACTTAATAATATTCTAATATAAAATATTAATTTTAATTTTAGCGAAGTTCAAAATAATTTACAAAAATAACCAAGCCCTACGATCTGAATGTGTTAGTCACGTAATTTTCATTTTGTTAGAATTAATAAATTCATTAGTCGTTTTAAGCTTAAAGCTCTGTCCGATAAGTATCGAACCATCGCACACGACGATAAAACATTTTATATACGATGTAATACAAAATTCTTAATTTTGATGTTTCAATTTCTAGCATGCTTTAATTACATCGCAACGGTATACTCATTTCTGATTGTATATTTTATAAAATACTATTTCCAAAATCTTTATGAATCAAAACAAAAAAAATGTGCAGTACATAACTTTTTAAATAGCATGAAAGAAAAAAAAACCAAAAAAAAAAAAAATGAAATTATCTTTTATTACAAGAGAGGAAAATTTTAATAAATAGTATTGGTTATTAAAGTTAGATGTGCTGTCATTCAAAAATTATTATTACAATAACCGCAAATACAATTATAGATACATAGAATAATTAACAGATTTATAAGATATAAAGATTTTGTATCTATTACCATTGCTGATAAAAAAAAACTATGACAATGAACTTTTAGGAGGGAAAAAAAATATTTTAATACTTTCCATAATGGATTTGTCTTAATTCAAAAATAGTGACAAATGACACTTTCGCACTTTCATCCACAATGAGAAAACTTTCTAAGCTTCACTTGCACTCCTATTATGCAAGGTTCCAGTCCTACACATATACATCCATTAAGATTTCCACTAACGGTTCGTGGGCGTAGTCATCAATAACCTAATAAAAGAGAATGATTAATTTGCTGCTAATCTTCGCGGACATTTACTTGTGGCATGTCCAGCATTCATCTAAAGGCAAAGGCTTCTTGAAACATTCGAATGAATTTCTTTCAAACTGTGTATCGAGCTCAATTCAAAATCAATTGTAATCGAAAAGAGAATGGATTCCATTAATTAAATAAACATTAAGGGAACAGAATTCTGCTGCAAAAAAAAAAAAAATTTGTTGTAAGGACCTAATCGTGCAAATAATGGTTGCTGGAGTAATCGCAAATACTTTTGTGTCTTGTTTCGTTGTTCTTTTGAAAAAGAAAAATATTTTCTCTTTTGCAATTTTAAAGAATTCAAACTAGTTTTAGTTACAGTATAATTTTTTAAAGAAAATACAGAATTTATTTTTATGTTTAAACTCGATTTATAAAATATTTCGTCTTACATTTGGGAATATGGATTTATTCTAATTACTTAAGATTTGAGCTTGGAAAATTTTAATTAGTTAAATTAACCAAAACGAGGTCCATTACTTATCCTTTTAATTGTCCGAATTTATGTTTATAAATACAGTTTTCTTTTTAATTTTGCATATAAAGAAACATAGTAAGATTATTATTAATTATAACTAGGTAAGGCTTTTCATTCGTTTGCAATTTTGGATGACTAAATTTTTTTTTTAATTTTGCTTTTATTTATTCTTTCAAAATATATTTCTCTCGATTTCCACCGTTTCGATGAAGTGAAATTCCAAAAGAAAATATAATCTCCGTAAACCATCTTTCTTGGAAATTTTCGTGTATCAAAGTCTACTTATTACTAATTAATTGGAAAAGAAAACAAATTTATAATTGTTCAAATTGCTTTCATTGAAAAAAATATTTCAGATATAAGAACAGAGTGATAATAGAGGTTTCTTTTTTCTCCAGACTTTTTGATTTTGTCATTAATTAAACTTTTTATTTTTTGAAAATGTTAATTTTATCATTTATTAATGGCTCAATTAAGCACGATCAAGAATTTAATTTGAAAGACGCACCAACAAAATGATTCTTTAGTTTATTCGTTTAATTCCATAAGCTGGTTTAGTGGATCTAAGGCAAAGCAAATAAAACAAATTCAATTTTTAATTTCATTAAAATATACATATTGAGTCCATCAATCTACTTCAATAAATTCAGTCTTGGAAATAATGCCAATTTAAAAAAACATACAAAATTTGTATTTTTTATTCTTATCATGTCATTCTTATATGAAAAGTTATGGCAATATCAAAGTTGTTTGTTGAATAAGTTTTTCAATTATGTTTTTATCATTATGAAAATGTAAGGTAAGGACTCTTCCATGAATTGAATAGAACATAATGTCCTTATATAAAAAAATTAATGCAATGCAAAAATAATACGTGTTTATTTTGATGCTATTTTATTTTTGGTTGTCAAATTTATTTTACACACTGACATTTTAGATAGATTTGGCGAAATATAAATATTGAGAAATAGTTAGATTTAAATTTTCGTCGATGGCTCGTTGTAGGTGTATTTTTTAAGTCTACAATGCTTTGGGTTTTATAACTTCCTAAAAATTAGAGAAAGATGTGTGTCATGTTAAAAACACTCATCAGTCGTCCAATATAAAAATTAGCATTTGAATTAATAAAATTCATTTTTTGCTAGTAAATTCAACAATAGTCACTTCTCTGAAACAATAGAGTTTTTAATATTTTGACTGACTAGTGAGGACCAATGTTCTCCCTCATTCAAATGTGATATAAATAGACCTGAAGATCATCTTGAAAGACATGTTACCCTGCTTTTGAAGTACCCAGTTTTGACTCTGTAAAGCTGGGAATGACAGGTTTAATGCAATGTGTTTTCGACGAATTTGGCTGTTTGAATGTTGAAAAAAAATGTAATATCCTTTACGGTTTTTTGAGTTATATTTCAAATTAGAACATCCTTATGTAGTTCACTTTTGCATAAAAATTTTGATAACTGTTTTAAATAAGAAAATTGAATCATTCGTTTTTTTACGCTTTCTTTTCAGGCTGCTTCTACTATTTCAACTCGACGATAAACCCCGTTCTTTACAGCGTCATGTCCAACCGCTTCCGAGTTGCATTCCGAGAAAAACTGTGCGCCGAGAATCCATGCACCTGTGCATCCTGCTTCTTTTGCTGCTGCTGGAAAACATGGCGTGATTATTATCAAGCACAGCGAAACCGAGGTTCCAGTTCTGCTTCCTCTTCTCACCGCGTACCACACGCCAACATAACCTCTCCACCGGCAGACCCTGTCGTCCAGCCACGATTGCAGCCAAGCTTGCGAGAAAAGACGCCGACCTCAGCAGACCTTGGAAGATACTTTGGAAAGTCTCATTCTGATGAAACACGAAAATCCATTGAAGAAGATCGTCCTCATTTTAACTCCGATCCCAACTTCTCCCTGATGCTTGCTGTCAATCGTTGCAAAGATTTGTCGTCTGCGGATGACAGCGACTACCATCTTGCAAGAGACAAGCACAGTAATGAGTATGGAAATGGTGAGTGCATCAGTTGTGTTAGTTGCAACAGTGTCTTTGCGACAAAACAAAGGATGGGACTCTATTCATCCATTCCTCAATGCAAAAGGCCATCTATTTCTGAAGAATTGCGGAGAGTTGCAACTCAAGAAGAATCAAGATTGTAACTTTCATTTCATTCTTTCTCTGTATAGTATGAATGGAAATTTTAAAACCTACAGTCGAGACAAAGACCGAGTCGAGTCGAAACCTACAGTCAAGTTAATTAGACACTAAAAACCTAATTAATTAATTGTATGACCAATTTATTAAATTCTCCTTAACTCCATTCTCGAATTGTCTGTATTCAATATTTGGCTATTTATAGACAAGTAATTTTCCTAACAACATGAGCTTGTGATGCTTCTCATTGAAAAATTAAATCAATTCATCACTGATTGATTCATTGGCAAACTTTGACATATATTTTTAGAGCTTTATAAGAAGCAGTTAAGATGACAGTAAAAATTTTCAATATTCAGAAAACTGGAAACTGAAATAAATTCTTCAGTACAAGATGCAATAATGCAAATCAACTATATACTAAAGTCTAACAAGATTAATTTCCAAATTATGTAATTGTTGTATTTTTATATGTATGTATGTATTTGTTGTAATTTTTATTGTATCCCTTAAAGACGTATCATACTCATTAGTGGGAAACAGAAGTACATAAAAATGTTAATTAATTAAAATTAATATGTGTAAGAAAAATGTTTGGAAAAGTAAAATCCACGAAATTTTAAGGTGAGAAAAAAAAATTATCACGTTACTTGGTTAATTTTTTTTCATTCTATAATAGATCATATCAGGTTTGGAAAACACCGTTAATATTTAATAATTGTGATTTTAAATAAAATTAATGATTTCACCAAATAAAGTCTGCGTTTAGTCAAATGATAATAACATGAAACTATTATTTGACGATATTATCTTTTGATTACAAGACAATAACACTCCTAAATTTAATTGGCATACCTTTTGATTAAGGTAATTTAAAAGGAATAGTACAAAAGATGAACATTCTTATTATTTCTGTAATGAATTTATTACACAAATACGGATGTAATAAGAAAGACTAGCTTTCTATGGGTCTGGATGTGATCAATGTGGAACCATTTGTGAAACAACGAATGTCTTCATGTCTAATTCTGTCAGCAGTCGTATCAGCACAGACTGATCTATTGATTTTATAGCATGAACTATCCACTAATTTAACTGAAATAATTTTGGAGAAAGGTGGAGTATGAACACCTTGTCTTTCATATATATAGAGAGAGAATGAATATCCATGAATGAACATGAATATCCATGAATGAACATTCCCAGCATGGTCTATCCATTCATGTGGTTGACTATAAAGTATTACGGTTAATGTTGTAGTTATGTCAATGTTGTAGTTAAGTCAATGTTGTAAGTGTCTAAGTAAGTCTTGTTTCAAAATAAAGTCTAATGGTTTTTCTCACAATAGGAGGTTGCAACTACTAAGACAGCATGTTACTGCAATCGAGAATTCTGCAACAAAAGAGCCCAAAACTCTGAAGATGTTTATAGTACAAAAAACGTTTATCTATGGAGAATACTTTCGTATCTCATTGTGGCATATGGATTTTCCGTGTCCTCAAATCTCAAATTATACCTACTATACCATTTAAGAGGAACACAATTTCATTTTTCAAACTATGTGAACAGTATCTCAATGCGAAAATGAATCGGTTTTGTTGTTGTTTTTTCCTCTGAGTACATTTATTCCTCATGTGTTTATACATTCTGCATTGAATTAATGGGCCTGTACAGAATTTTTCATCGATTAATAAATGTGTCATTCCTAATCACATTTAAAATATTTTTTAATTACCAGTATACATTTAAATAATTAATTATAATTTTTTATTATTTTTAAGAACGATTGTTGCCACAACTTAGTTTTGTTTGTTTGTCTTTAAGAAATATTTTTAAGGTAATATTTACTTATGATTCGTTTAATGTCTGTATACATACGAGTGCTTTCCGCACGATCTATTGTAAATAACTAATAACCCTGTAATCTTGAATTCTGCCATGAAAGAACCCATATCACTACGGTTGTTTATGGTACATAAAACGTTTATTTTCATATCACAATTAACACATTAATACATCATAATTTATTCTATTCTCTTAGGATTTTATAAAATTTTAAAACATTATTGTGCATGTGTATAATAGGCTTAAGTGAATATACATCTAAAAGCAAAAATATTTTCCTTTTCACTTCAATGTTAACATTTTAAATCATCAATTAATTATGTATCGTATTTAACTGTGCAACTGCTCGTGTATTCTACCCGTTCTTGTATATAATATGCAAGAATCCTTTTTCAACAACCTAGCTCACAACTGAAGTCGAATTAATTATGTTCAATAACGTTTTTTTTAATTTTTAGAAAACAAGAGGTGATCAACAACTCTTGTTATTTTTTCTTAATGAGGATGCAATTGTTTCACCTTGTTTAAATAATTAAATGTATTTGTTTTTTATATACCCGGAAAACAATTTTCAAAAAGGTACTTCGAGTAATGATCATTAGCTTTAAAAATGTCTTCTCTTAACGATGGTTTGAAGTTTGCTCATTCATTTTTATCTCTTATGAAAACAATTCAATGATACATTGATTAAATGTTTAATGTGTACCCTATTATAAAATCAATGTATTTCTCAAAGCACAATTTTCTTACTTTTTAAATTTTATAAACTTTTGATTTTTATAATTTATCTTAACGCAAAATTTAAAAAAAGCATTTTTTTAACTTTTGTTGGTAATGAATTCGAATTCGTAACGAAACTCCAACACAACAGTTACAAATCAAACTAACAAATTAAAGTAAATGTGATTTTTCTTTAACGAAATCATTAAACAATGAGTGAAGAGTATCTTTAATTAACAATGAATGTTTTAAAAGCTATCATTAATTTACCATTTTTTAAAGAAATTCTTATCGTATCTGCTAAGTTCAAAATGATTTAAATAATTTTTATAATTATTTCTAACGCGTTTCACTAAGTGATTGAATTAAGTTTATATTTTCATTTTTTTTTAACTTAACACTTTCTCGGAATTTTTTTTTCTTTTCCTAAATTCGCTAATTAAGCCTCAACCCAAAATTAATTTTTTCAAATGACTTCGTTGAAACGATTATTGATTAAATATAAAACTTTATTAGAGTTATCGAAATAAAAATTTAACTTCATCAATTATTCTTTGAAGACATGAGATTTGATTTATTTTTTATATGAGCATTAAATTGCATTTTTTAAACATAAAGAAAGTTAATTAGTATGAAATTAACGATAAAAAGGAAAAAAATCCTGATTTTTTGTTAAATTTAATCATCAGATTAAGTACTCTATAATGTTATTTATTATCTTAACCATCTGTAGTAATATGTCTGTTAATAACTGAGCAGTCATATTTATATGTTATACGCTATATTTATATGTTGTCGCTTATACTGTAAATATATTGAAGCATATTTCTTGTCATTTAAAGCTTAAATATGATGAAAAATTTGAATATTTGTAAATATTGATTATAGTATACATTCCATTAATGTCTTTGTAAATATTAAACATTTTTTTTTTGTTTTTCTTTTACTTTACAACGTAAAGTAATGTATCGCATTAATTGTATATCGAATATATTTATTTTCTGTTCTTTTGGTATGTTATATTCTATTTGTACTCTCAATAAAAAAAATCTTATTCTAGGAAAAAAGTAATGATATATGGTGTTTATAAGGAATGGTTTTATGTAAATTTATCAAGTGTTTTTAAATGTTATCTGCATCCCTATTTCTATGCGCTTGAATGTTATTGTAACAATATAAAATATGTGTTTTGTGTAATAAATGTACATTGCCATGAATGTTTCATTAAATGGTATTATGATAACATTTATGTTTTCTCTGTATGAGTCCTCATTCTTAAAGGTAAAATATGTTCAAGTTTAAAAAAAACAAAATATTGTACTCATATCAGGGTAGTTTCTTTATCTTTAATAAATTTTCTAGAAACTCAAATGGATATAATTTAAAAACATAATCTAATTTTTAATCGTAACCTAAACACAATAAACTTAAAATGCGCAGATCATTTGCAAGAAGTATTAAGCCCATATAACACGGGCTTGTTTCGTTACCTTCGACGTGAAGCAAGGCGGTCTTTTCATTCATACAATAAATTTACGGCGTATCACCTTCGGCGAATTAGGTTAAGCGGGAGAAAAACCAATGTAAATTACAAACCATACTCAACTGTCTCGCTGTTTTCCTCAAAATGAATGATAGAATGTTTCATACAATGAGCTAATGGCTGAGTGACTGGCACTCGGTACCACAGGTATCGGGTTTGAATACCGGCGGCGCTATGAATGCTTGTAGTGGCTCGGAATCCACTTTAAACCGTAGGTCCCGGTCCTAATAGGATTGTAGAGAGTTGTAAGGATAGTGTTATTCGCGTTCGTAGCATATCTTCAAGCTACACGTGCCCCCTGAGTAGCGCTAAATGAGTAACAGCAGTGAAAGCTTTGCTTATAGCATAAAGATGTCTGGGGGTGTATCATATAAATAACATAAAGCATAATATAACATAACGTAAAGTATAAATGACATGAGGGCATAACGTAAAGTATAATGGCATAACTGCCTGTATTGCCAGCTGCATTAGAACAGCAATAATTTATTTAAATAGAAATTTCATAGAAAGTTTATTTCTGTATGTAAAATAATTTTCAACTCAAAAGTTTTTTTAAAAACAGGTTTCTAAATAGTCTAGTATATATTTATGTAAAACTTGTATTTCTTGTTGTATTTTAGGCTTTGTCATTTCACAAATTAAAATTTAATTTTATTGAATAGCAAAAAGAAAATTTTCTACCTGCAAAAAAAAATCATCTCATTCATTGAGAGAATAATATTGTCTCTTTATAAAAAAAGAATAAATGAATTGCAGGGATAAGTGAAGTTTGTCCATTACATAAATTAATTTTATTATTAAATGTTCTAGTGCAAGGAAGAAAAGGATAGAGGGAACATATTTGGAATATACGTATCTTGCCAAAGAATGTATATTTGATTGTTACTTCTAATTTATTAAATATTAAAGTAGGATAAGATTTATTTATTTTGAACTTTTTATGTGAGTTCGGGTGTTAGAGGTACAGACCATTGTTTATTCTTATGTGAAAATCATCTTTACTTTGCTTATAAAATAGAGAGATTATCATAAGAATTAGAAACTAGTCCAACTGGCAAACACTTAGACAGTTGTGTTTGATGACTTAAGGTACGCGCTGCATCAACGTTACTCACTTAGCACTGCCCAGGATGTGCTTGTAGCTTGAACCTTCAAGCTACACACACCTCCTGTACCTCCTTTGTTACGGACGTAGAGTAACGCTACTTTCGCAACTCCCTACGATAATTTTAGACCGGACCTACGGTTTAAAGTGGTTTTCGAACCACTACAAACATCCATAACATAACTCTGAACTCGAACCCGAAACCTTTGGTACCGAGTGCTAGCCACTCGGCCATCAGGCCCCACGAGAGATGATCATAAGAATTAGAAACTTCATTTTGCTAAACTGCAGGTTCAAGATTGTAAACGGAATGAGTAAAATGATTTTGGATTAATTGCTGGTAATTTTCATGGTATTGAAAATCATTAGATATTTATTAGTTAACACAAAACTAAATGTCAACATTAATAAGCTTAATCACAGATCGAAATACCTAAAACTAAGTTCCCACTTTCAGCAATGTGATCTAACCCTTCTAGTGAAGATCTGCCCTTTTACACTGTAACTGTATCATATTTCGTTTTCTGTAAGAGGGCGCACTTCATTCGCCAAATGTTTTGATACACGTATCTTTTCTCAGTCGAGAAATAAACATTGTCCAAGAAAATTGTTCATGTTTGTTGAAATGTTATTTCAAGGTGGGCGGCATGTTTAGACTGTAACTATATTAAAATGCTTAGCATAATATTTTGTTCTCCGTAAGAGGCTCACTAAATTCGCCAAATGTTTTGCTACATGCATCTTTTCTCAGTTCAGTAATAAACATTCTTTAAGAACTCTGCACCTCTATGTTCCATCTACACTACTAACGCCACCTTACCTGATTCCCAAAGACACAAATACAAATTCACATGTTGAAGATCAGAAAAACGATCACGATGATGAAAACCATGTAAGTTTACAATCACCTTTTGGCTATTTTCAAATTTATTGGCCAAGTAGATGTAAATAATTTTATATGGGGATTTAAATTTCTTTAAATAGAGGCAAATTTTTAGAATCAAGATCAAATATTTATTTAATATTAATCCGAAACATTTTCAGAGATCCTCTTTTCATTGCTAAACTAACATATATATTATATGAAATCGTTAAAAACAAATATTTTTTTCTCAAAAAGGAGATATAGTGTACTAATAAAAAGGAATCCTTTGGTTATTGATTCGTTCAAAAGTAGCATAAAATCTGTCATTTTGTACAAAGGAATCAAATCCTTAACAATTCCGCTGGCACTTGAGAAAAATCTCTGAAAATATGGGCGTCAATCTAAATAAAATAAAGCATAACAATTTATGTGAAACATGTGTGGAGTTGACTTATTAATTCCAATTTCATTTTCCAAATGAATTTTTGCACTTAAAGAAGTCCAATTAAGGGAACAGAAGTAAAAATGGAAAAAAAAAGTATTTATTTTTAAGGGAGTTAAAAAATGATGCAGAAATGCATCTATTTTTACGTATCTAAAAAGAGCTAAGAATGCGTAATACATCAGAATTCAGATGTCTCGTTTCTAAAATATTCCTTAAATTAGCTACTGGTTAAAGATTTTTTTACTTAAATTTTAGAAGAATATAAATTTCATTTGGATATTTCATTTCTTCTTTTAAAGAATTTAATATGAATTTTATTAAATTTTATAATCTGAAAGTACATTATTCATTTATTGAAATTTTTTTATAATTATGTATGAATGGGTAAGCATATTTAAGTACTTTAATAGTTTTATAAAATTATTTTTATTGATAAGCTTTGTTGTTTCTTTAATGTATCTAAAATTTCACTAAAATTCACTAATGTATCTAAAAATTCACTAAATTTCACTAAAATTTTTTTTCAGTTTTGATGCTGTATAAAATTAAACATTGTACAACAAAAATGTAAACCAACAAAACATGAAACAAATATTTTATACCTGCTAAACATTAGTTTTGTTTCATTTATCATTTATTCAGCAGAAAATGTGACTGTTTATCGACTACGACTAACAAAGCGTTTTTACTTATGAATAATTAATATATTGATTCCACTCTTTTTTATTTTGATTAATGCATTAAAACTGTTTTGTAACTTCGCGATTCCCTTGTTACTATAGATTGTTTACTTTTGCATTTTCTGATCAAAGAGCATTTGAAACTTCTGGATTTGTTATTATAGAACGCGATATGAGCATGTATAAAAAAACAATATCAGCTATTTGCTGATGGTGAAAAATAATGGAATATTATATGAAGCCTATTTTTATTTTACGAAGAAAGGAAGTAAACTTTTAGCATTCTAGTCTAAGTGTTACTGGTTACTTTATTTATTATTTTTAATGTTATAATAGATAAAAGCAAATGAAATTATCTTTAAAGGGCGTACTTCTTTTAAATAAGTTTTGTGCTGCATAAAACAAACGAAAGAAAATATTTTAAGCAATTATTTTCCATTTATTTTATTTCATAAAAAAAAGTTAGCTATTGCTTGAAATAACCAATGAAGTTAGTGAAAGTTGATAAATATAAATAATGAAGGGATAACTTTATAAATTATCTAATTCAGAGAGGCTACTGTCTGCAGTTGCTTTTCTTGTTTTTTGCCGCTCTTTCAATATATTAGTTTCTTAATTTAATTGAGCATTTGCTTTAAATATATTAATAAATGACTTAATGTAATAATAAATATATTAAAGAATAACTTCACATTAAATTTCATTAAACTGATGTTTTTTTATGAAAAATGCAACATTTTCAACAAACAATTTAAAGAAAAAATTAGTTTCTCTTTAAAGGTTTTCATATTGTTATTAAATTTTCTAATCGAATAGCTGGTTTATTCCTGTTCGCATTAGATCTTTTTAATCATTTCTTTTTTTATTTATTTCTAAAATATCTTCGTGAAAGATAAAGTTATATTTTTAGACCACCAATATTTTCGGACTTTTGTAGAAAGGTCAAAGTATCTTGGCTGATTTTTTAAGTCCTTTAAAAACTTTATTTGTTCTAATGCAGCTGCAAACACTTAAACAATTGTCATCGATGCCTTAAGGCAAGCGCTGTACCGACGTTACTCACTTAGCATTACCCAGAAGGTGCGTGTAGTTTGAAGATAAGCTACAGACGCGGAGTAACAATACACTCGTAAAACTCTACGATCATGTCATTAAAGTGGATTCCGAACCACTAGAAACATCAATGGCATCGCCGGAACTCGAACCCGAAGCCTGTGGTACCGAGCGCCAGAGCGCTAGCCACTCGGCCATTCAGGCTACTGTCCTTTAAAATCTGGACAGAAGACATAAGAATTTTAAGAATAAGAATAAAGATATTTTCAGGACATAAGAATCATTTATCTATGTGACCTTCTAGATTTTTTTTACACAAAAATAAATTATCCTTTCACTCTGAAAGTGAAACCGCAGAGATCACTGGAAGTTGCAATGATGACAAATGAGTTTTCTTTCAGCTAAAAGCTGACTTTCCAACTAAAAACCAAATGCTATCTTCCCACGCCACATGTGACTTCAGAAAGAATAGTAAGATTTATTATTATTATGGTAGTCTGTTATTCGAAGCGGTTGCAGAATTTATAAATAACATTTATAATAACAGATTAACGAAAAAGATTTTATTTATATGACATTTTAGCTTTTATAGATATAATAAATGTGATTCAGAGTAAAGAAACATTTTAATGTATAGAATGGAATTTTTATTTTTTGACGGGTATAGTTTGTAAAAATGTGATTGTACTTTGAGGTGAACATCATGGGTTCGATACTCGATAATTAGTTTAAATTATTTTAAGTATCCCCTTACCAGATGGAAGGAGTAGAGTTTTTTTTTTCCCTCGTGTAAGATTATTTTCCATGCCATTCACCTCCCTCAATTCCCTTTCTATATTCTTGCAATATAAATCATGAAAATTAAAAAAACAATATTTTATACTGAAACGATTTTAATAGTTCAATCTCTGATTATACTATTTGCGTTAAAAAAATTTAGATAAATCAGTTTTACTTATTTGTTTTAAAAATAAAATGCTAAAAAATATTTTCCGATGCATTTGTTGAAAAATAAAATTATTTTGGTTTATTCTTATGATCAAGATTTTAAATGAAAACATGTTTCATAAACACAAAAAATTACCATTTTACCATCTCATCTAGGGTAAGTGGCAGTCGTATTCAGCGTACATTATGTCTAGCATGAAAAGGTCCCTTATGTGTTTGAAAACACAGAGAAGTGGTGAGGCTAGATAGTCTAGCTAGAACACATGCGCTCGCAAATTACACTTGTAACAAGGTCTTACAATTTATGTGAAAAACAGGTCCTTTCTTAATATTCTGAAAATGGGTATCTATAATATCCATACATTGAATATAGTGCCAACCTAAACCATAGATCGAAGCCAAAAAGTCTGTCACATTCATTTTTAATGCTGTCGCAACGTCTGTGCACACTCATTCCTCAACAGATAAGAACTTTATCCTTGCATAGAAGAAAGTTAATCTTCGTACAACAGCTGATGTCGTACAACAACCTTTATAATTGCGATGAAGATGACACCATCCTGGATGTAAAGTCCTGTATGAAGCAGATAACACCACGAGCAGGCAATAACACCATTTGTGCCCAACTGTTAACTGCGATATTCGGATCACTTTAACTTTTCCTATACCTTCAATGTTTCTTTAGAAATTCAGTTGTCTTAGAACCATTGCAGATTAAATCTGCTGTTGATATTTATAACTCAGGACGGGATGTTATATGACTCGAAACATATGTAAACTTTATCACTTGTATTTGATACATATAACTGTCTTGAAAGTTGTGTGCCCTGAAACTACAAATATTTCTTCATAGTGTTGCAGTTTAGTTTTGTAGTGTTCGTCGTTTATTTGTGCACCTGGATCTGGGTGTGGTGGGGTTGGATATATATTTAAGAAAACACAGTTTTAATTACAAGCACGTAAACACCACAATTAACTACAAACAATATTTAACACACAACATAAAACACATTTAAAGACATCTAATTAAAGATTTGTGGAAAGATTCCACTTCTAAGCCGAAAATAAAGATATTCAGGTTTGCATTGGATGCACGGGATATACTTCCTATACCCATGGAAAATATACTCAGGATATAAGTATACTTCAAACATTCAGATGCCTTATAATCGTTGCATATTAAACTTGCGGTTGACATTATATGGGATGTTGTAGGGCTCAAAGCATAAGCGAACTTAATCATTAGTGTTTGTATTTGATACATATAGTTGTTTCGAAACTTAACTGTGACCTGAAACTACAAATATTTATTCACAGTGTTGCGATTTAATATTATAAATGTGTATAAAAATTGCTTCATTCTAAATAATATAATCAAATATAATTGTAGAAATATTATGCTCTGAAATGTCTAATACAGATGTTAAAAATGTTCCCAATTTTTCATTGTATTTTTAGTTCTTTGACTTATTTATAATGCGTTATCATAAAAACATTAAAACCCGAAATAAAAAATTACCTTAATAAATTAAAACGAAAATTACCGGAAAACAAAGGTAAACTGAATATGTTTTTTGTCCTTCATTTTTATCGAAAATTGCTTTTCATTTATTCAAAAAGAAATTTTTCTACATTTTATGGTTATGAAATAGACAAAGAACACAAAAAACAGGCTATTAGTTTGCAAAAAAAAAGTAATTTTAAGATGCTTTTAATCTTTAAATGTTTCAAAAGAAAAAAAATTCAACGAAAATTCACTGTCATTCCACACCAACTATACTCATCGATGCAAAATATTTATTGAAAGGCTTCGGGCTCAATAGTTAAAAGTGCTCTTATATTATCGATTCGAAAACTCTTTTCCTTTTTTTCATTTCTTTCCAGATACGAAAATAATTATTTCTCACATTGCATCCAGTATTCAATTTCAATTTCTTTCAAAGTTTTCGAAATCCTTAAACTTGAACATTACGGAAAAAAATTTAAAAATAAAAATATATTTTGTATCTGCGTATTAAGAAATTTTTACTTTCTTACTGTTTCCTTTTCATATTGAGTAATATCCCTTTTATAGTAATTATGACGATGAAAACGATAATACAAAAAAAAAATGTAAATATTGTGAAAAAAAAATTTTTTTTTTTTTTGCTCTTTTTTATGGCTTGTAACCCTTGGTTGGAAATTTTAATAAGTTCAATATCCATTCCACAATCTCCTTATTCATACCGTGCGACTACTGGCTATTCCCTAAACTCAAAAGACCACTTAGGGACACCGCTTTGAGTCGTTTGAAATGATTCAACGTGAATCGCAGCGTGCTTTGAAGGCCGTCTTTGCCGATGACTTTTTAGCATGCATTGAGGATTGGGGGAAAAGTTGGCATAAGTGCATTGTGTCCGGAGGGGATTACTTTGAAGGCTATGAAATAAATTTGGAAGCATAAATAAAGAGTTTTTGAAAAAAAAAAATTGGTCTTGCCTTTTGGGCAGAGTAGTATAGTCTGCTTCAGAAGTGCACTCAATGCTTTCTTGAGCCTTTTCCTCAAGCCATAAGTGAAATGTGTGACCTGTTCAAACTTAAACCATTTTCTACTTGAGGTGCAATTGTTAATTTATTTTTAATATTTAATCATTAAATGAATCGGTGTTTTTTATATCAACATCACTTTTATACCGAATATTTATGAATTTGTTTGTTTTTCCTGGTTTAGTTTCATTAAGTATTCTTTGAAATATTGTTGATATAAACGATTAGTTAGCAAAATAAGAAGATATTAAATTTTAAATCAAAATTTATGTAACTGTTTTGGGCAATATTTCTTAGTTTTAAGGTTTTATTTTTATGCATTTGAAACAAATTAGTGCAATGTAAAAGTTATTTTATTAATAACAAATGCATGGAATTTAGGCTTCAGATATATTTTCTGTTAGTTATATTTTAGTATGACATAAGCCATACTATTGATTTTTTATAAATGGTTAAGCTTATTTTGTTGAGGGCTGGGCATTGAAACAAAATCATGGGTGCATGTCTGTTGTGCTTCCCCATTTGTAGTCCTATGATAAGTAATGCACACTAGCTACCATACGAAAGGACGGTTGTTAG
This sequence comes from Caerostris darwini, assembly GCA_021605075.1. NCBI lineage: Eukaryota > Metazoa > Arthropoda > Arachnida > Araneae > Araneidae > Caerostris > Caerostris darwini. Next base: position 124,099 of record BPLQ01012450.1, on the reverse strand, counting down.
ACTTTTGTTTGTGATTCGTCTACAGCCACTACATTTTAAATAGTGATTGTGGCAGAGATTTGTCGTTATGGCTCGGGTTGCTTTTAGGAGTTTCGGCATATTTATTCGAATATGACAGAAATGTAGCAAGTAGTTCTAAAAGATCTTCTGTAAGACATCACATAGTATGTTCCGACTTGTGGATATACTGAATTGTGTTTTGCGTTTCACCTTTGCCAAATGTTAAGGGAAATCACATATTTAGTAGCAATTTTACTCCAATATTAAAAGAAAAAATAGTTATTAATGTTGAGAAAAAATACGGTTATAATAGGGTCCAATTGCTGTAACACATATTTAAAACATTTTGATAAGAAATAGTATCATTAAAAATAATGATATTTACCATTACATATATATTTCTATAAGCCTTCTGGAACTATTTCACAATTTTCTTCAGGGAAATCTTTACGTAACAAATGCGTTCCCTTTTTTCAGCATGAGGTCGCTGATGGCTTTATCCATCACTGTCGCGTCTTTCTTGAGGGAGAATTGCTTCATTTCCTTTCAAGTTAGATGAGACTTAAAATATTGGACTTCTTTACCTGGTTTTCTACTCTCCTTGATAGGAATTTTATCGAGGAAGTAAAAAGTAACACTATTTTTCTTTAGTAAAAAATGTGAGAAACATTTTATCTATATACGTTACAAAAGACCTAAACTCGATTATTTTTTTTCCAAATTACGATTAAGAAATTTAAGTTTGATAATTCCTATGATCGTGATGGGCATTTTTGATTTCTTATAAATACATGAATTAACTTTAACTAACATTGATTAATATATTTTAATATATGTATTACCTGATTTATTAAAATATATTAATGAATGTTAATTAAAGTTAATTCATGTATTTATAAGAAATCGAAAATGTCTAGAAATGCAAACTTAATTTGCGTACAGTATGAATAAATTCTAAGTAGCTAAATTGATTTGTTTTAAGTGTGTTTTCCAACCAAAGACTAGTTTACAAATAGAAAATTGTCTGTATATGAAATAAACGTAGAAAAGGCATATGACTTGTTCTGTAACATTAGAAAAGTCATTTATGGAATTGTATTTTGTTCGTTTCTTTTGACATTTTATAGAATGCCTTGGTAAATGTATGAAATATTATTCATCTAAAACGTTGCCCTAAAACGCCAGGCATTTTCATACACTGCCAGTAATATTTATTATATTTAATGGATAATGGAATAAATTTATCATCGGATGCCTTTCATGAAATATTAATTAACTTTAATGAATGAAAATTTTCACATTGCATAGATTTTCTAGAATATTTTTTCCTTTTTAATGCAAGTAATTTAACTTTAAATACAAAGCAGAAGTGTTCACGTTAATTAGAAAAGTTTTTAAGCGTGCTGAATATCTTGTAAGTTTGTAAAACTTCCAAGATTCTTTTGAATTTAACGAAATTGCCTCAAGTAAGAAAATGTTTCAAAGACTCAATTTAAAGTGTTACGGATTTTTTTAAGGGAAATAAAAAACCAGATATCTTATTTTTACCATGAACATTTTTTCTCCTTGCTTTCAGCTATTTTATACGATTTTTTTTTATGTATAAAATTAAAATTTTTAAGAAACATTAAAATTTGAAATATTTTGCGTGTAAATGGAAATATATAGTTTTAATATTTAAAGTTGCATTGTACAAATTACAAATATATTTAAAACAAAACAAAATAAGTCTTTTAAAGAGAAGTATCTTATCTCCGTCAATATGTTACTCAATAATAGCATAAGGATAAATAGAAATATTAAATGAAAATTAACATTAAGGAATTGAATTAAAAATAATAAGCAAACCAGAAAGAGGACTTTAAAAAGTACTTAGGGGTATCTCAAAAGATTCTTTGTACAATTTAGAAAAACCCACAGCCAATTGCCTTGCAACTTGTATCGATTTCAAAGGCTGGTAAAAGTTCTCAAGTGAATCTGTCGAACAAGTTAAACGACAGGTTTCTAGGGTGATTATCAACCTCGATGAAGCTGATAACGAAACAACTTTACTTCACTTAAAAGTAATTCGAAGCTCTAATCTTTCAGAGTTAAAGGATGGCTACAAATCTGATCTTCCTAGAAGAACGGCTTCCGATATAATATTTAGGGAGAAGTGAGCGAATAATTATGTCCTAAAACTGTCCTATGTCAAGCATTATGATGGATCCATCCTCAATTAGGGCAACATAACAGCGAAAGGCAATACATTGTAATTGCCCATAATACCATCAATAAATGCATCGATGTTTTAAGAAACTCACAAAAAAGGTGTTATTAATCTTTATAAGTTATGTTTGAAGATAAAGCTAGTTATCAGAAGCTTATTGTTAAGACAGCCTGACTACATTTGGTGTATGATTGTTACCAGGCCTACATATTCAATTACAGTCTCCAGACTTGAAAGTAATTAATAAATTATGATCACTTAAAGCTTTTAAGTAGCAGAGATTAAGAATAAGAAAGATTGTAGGAAAATGGCTAAAATTTCAATAAAACCAGAAAAAAAATCTTAAGAAATTCATGTTTTGAAGACAGTATATTGAGATATTGTATAAAGTATTTTGCATAATGAAGAGAAACTAATAAAATACCTGTACTGTAATTGACTGCATTGTTCCGTTGCCTGTACTGTTTTCCTATACATGTAGTATGTATTAATTTGTCAGAAGATTATGAATTTATTAAATATTTTTTTCACATTTGAAGGGAATCAAATTTCTTTTCGACAGTGTAAGTGCAATTTAAACCGTACAGTTAAGCTGCGTAACTATTAACAAACAGTTATATACACATGATTTGATAAATCGCTAAGGGGCTATAGAACTTCATTAATTCGAAATGTAGCTACACGTTTCATTGTGTATGTTTCTGAACTGCTAATTAATTAAGCAGTCTAAATTTGGATCCATTTAACCTCTCAGTCACTTATTATCAGGATATCATTTTCTGACGTTTTGAAACTGCTTACGTCTAAAATTTGCATTAATATACTATATAATCGTGTAGTACATTCGTTCTCCATCCCTGCCTATTTTGTCAAGTTAACTGCGGTGAAATTGGTCTTGTGTAAAATGTCTGGAAGCAATTTAAATCAAATAAATATGCTTATTAAACTAGTTGCGGGCAAAAAAATAAAATTTAGAATAATGTTTATATTTGAACATTAAATGTATTTTAAGTTTAATTCTAAATCATATTATGAATTTTAATTTTCTTTTAGAGGATTGGTAGAAAGTTTGGAACAGTCTCAATGCATTTAGGATATTATGCATAAAGCCTCAGAATGCATAATTTATTAGTATAGAAATCATATTTGAAGGTGATCACAGTTTCTTCTCATTATATGTTAAACTTATCAACCTCTTAAAATATTTCTGTCTCTGTAAAGAAACTGACAATCCACTTCATTTTATAGTCATATTATATTATTCAAAATCCTCTTAAGGCAATATTTTCCATTGTTGTAAAGGACAATACATTATTCAAAATAATTAAAGAATATCAGGACATTAAAAAAAATTTTAAAAATCAACATTTAAAAATATTTTGCATGTATTAAGCTCTACAGGGCATATATCATTAATAAATAATTTAAAAGTAAAAAAAAAAAAAAAAAAATGTTGGTTAAATTGGCGATAATGTAGACAAAACTGACTACCTCTTCTTTTCTACAGGTAAAAAATTCAATCAACCGATAATCAAAATTAATGACATCATTCGTTGGAGTAAGCAAACTATATTGGCATTATCTTTGATCAATACTTAACTTAAAAACACACACTCTGCACCTCAAATAAAAATTTCGTAATTGTATAAGAGCTTTTTTTCGCATTAATTAATAAATACTCCTCGATGAGCAGGGAAAATAAATTCCAAAGGAATACAGTTATTTTAAGATCTATTGCCATTTTCGCATGATTGGTTTGATCATACATTGCAAATTCAAATTTCAACGTACTGAAAGAGCAACAAAATTTAATTATCCTTCAATTTTAAAAGCAAAATGATATTTGCTCATTGAGGAATTATATCATGACATCAACCTTCCTACTATTAAAAATTTTGACAGAAATATTTTTAATGAAAGTTTTAAAAATCTTGAAAATCATAGCTCTGCAATCCAGTAAATTGAATTCTACCCCCAAGAGAACTTTAAACGACCATGCAGAATCTTGTTATAATACTACATTTTTATTTGATAAAACGCGTTTTATTTAATTCCTGTACTTCCTTTCTCGTAATTTAAAATTATTTTTTCTTCTCAGATCATAAACTAGATTTTGTTAAATTTAATCTTGGTCATACAGGAAAAAAAGCCTTTAAAAAAAAGCCTAAGGATTTCCATAGAAATTTTAACTGTCAGTATTTAAATGAAAGTAACACGGAATCAATTGCACATAAAAATTGAAGTAAAAACTTTTTGATATTATTAGAAACTGTGCAAATAACTATTTTTATTAGTAGTTATAACTTTTTAGGTAACTATTGTGTCATACACTTAAGTATGAAAACAAAGGGCGTTAAAAACGTTAAAGTCAAAACCGTCTAAAAATTGAAAAAACAAAATGTATCTATCAAAAATACAAAAAATTTTCAAAATATTGATGAAAAGAATTTTTGTTTCTTATTATTGATATAATCCTCGAATACTCATCTTTATTGAAATGATTGACCAACATTTATTTTGTAACTCAAAAATCGAAAAAAGTAAATTCTACCCACACACACAAAAAAAAAAAAAAAAGAATGCCCGCATGCCCACGCAGATGCTGAATGTTTTCTGAAAAATCATTGATGCGCAAGTCACTTATTACTTTTTTTGTTTTATCCCTACAGTATCATATTGAAACAACAAAAATTTTGAGATTTTATATTCCAATAAACAAATATATATATTCCAATTTATGATTGTTATGATATCGCATGCAAAATATGAACATGGAGAAACAGGTGTATTTTAGGTATACTCAGACCGTCCATGAAGAAAATAGTTGCGACTCTATTTGGCATTTCAAGAGCAGATGTGCATAGCATATTTCCCTCGAGTTTTACTATAAATTAGAATTTTTTTGAAGAAACCACATGGAAGTATGTATTCAAGTGGCAAATTTCTTTGGTCACGAATTCGAGAAAGTTTAATGCATATTTTTATTTGAATATAATTGTGCGACCTTTACGTATGATGTTACAAAATTTTTAAAATAATCGCAGCAATTTTTTGTTAAATTACAGTTAGTTTTCTAATAATAAGAGACGAAATGAGGATATGCATTACATATATATAAAAATAGACATTTATGCTGCTCCTACAGGAATTTATTTACTCTACACGAACTGCTCCAGGTGAATTATAAAATATGCATCGTATTTTACATATTAAACTGACATAAAAAATTTTCAAAACAAATTAACTTTGGTATTTTATATAAGTTTACTTGTAAACACATTTGGTAGCAAGGAATTAAGAGTGGGATTAAAAATCATCTTCAATTTATTTATAAGAATATTTTTTTCCAAAATTCTACGAATTAATGTAAAAATTAGATGTTAAGCAGGCAATTCATTTGTGAATTTCATAATATTATCAGTAAAAAAAAAAAAAAACAGCTGAAAATATTTTCAACACTGAAGTTTATAAAAAGCTGTCTCGGATCGACGATGAACAAAAATCTTATACACGTTGTTCGGTTATTAAGAAAATATAAGCTTTAATGTATTAAAAATACAGCATCTTTGTGATAAAAAGGTGCAGTTTTATTCTACTTGTACCAAAATATTATAGAATAGCTTAAGACATGTTAATTTGGAACTATTAATTTAAAAGATATATATAAATTTTGTAAACAAATTTAGATTATAAGATTGCCTTTTAAATTAATGCAAATACTGCATCTTTAAAGCTGTAAAAATTACTTTGTTAAGGAATTGTTTTTAAGAATATATAAATATGAATTCAGTAAAAGTCATTTAATTTATTTTATAAATTCATGAGAAATGATAATAGAATATAAATTTTCGGAAAAGTGTCAGGAGTTAGAAATTGGTATAAAATAAGAAGTCAGGTATAGAATAAAGAATAGAGTCTTTAGTTGATTTAGTAGATTCATCCTATATAACATACATAAATATTTTAACAAGGTAAAAAAGATTTTCATTTATGTAGCATTCTTCACAATAAAAGCTCCAACCAAATGTTTTATTTCTTTTTCAATGGTGCTACAGCTAGACTAAGGTCTTTTGCTTATTGGCTGATTACGGAATATGAGAATTTTTTTTTCTTTTTACTAATTAGGTTTGTCAGCGCCTATGCCCAACGCTCTACGGTCATATTAGACATGAACCTATGCTTTAAAGTGGATTCCGAGCCGATGCAAACATTCATGGCACAGCCGGGACAATATGAATTTAATAATTATCTATTTAATAATTTATAGTATTAACAAATCCAACCAAAGTTTACCAGCAGAGAAAAAGAACCAAAAGTTTATTATATTAAAAAAATAAAATCTTTTTTTTTTTGTAGTACACTTTTCATCATCATAGTTTCTAATAAAATAGATAATATTAAATATGAAAATGAAAGAGTATGAATATAAAAATTTCTAAATAGCACGCAGATACAAAATATATTTCCGTTTTTAATTTTTTATTTTTTTTTTTAAATTTTGAAGTTTGAGGACTTCGAATACTTTTAGAGAAATTGAAATTGAATCTTGGATGCAATGCGAGAAATGATTATTTTGTATTTGAAAAGAAATGAAAAAAGGAAAAGGGTTTTCGAATCGATAATCTAAGAGGACTTTTAACTATTAAGCCCGAATCATTTCAATAAATATTGAGAATCTGTATGTAAAGTTTCTGTGGAATGACAATAAATTTTAGTTGATTTTTTTCTTTTGAGACATTTAAAGATTAAAAGCAATCTAAAATTACTTTTTTGTAAACTAATATTTTGCTCTTCGTTTTTAATCTATTGCTTATTTATAAAATGCACAAAATTTCTATTTGAATAAATGAAAATGCAATTTTCGTTAAAAAAGGAATGACAAAAAGTAACTGACCATACATTAATGAGCATTCAGTCTACCTTTATATTCCGGTAGTTGTACGTAATATTTTTTCTTACGTAATTAATGAAGAATGAATTTAATTGTACAACTGTAAAGTGTCGATAATTCAGTTTCTAATTACTTCAAAGAAGCTGAAATGAATTTTTTGGGATTTTCCAGATTTTCATAATTTTTTTTTTTCATTGACCTACCTCCCTGCAGATTTTCATCGATTATCTCTTTTTTCCTTGTTTTCCAACTTTGATTGAGCTCATTAGGGTCGCCTCTGAGAGATGAATAGTATGAGCTTAATAGGCCCTTGTCCGACGAATGTTTCATTGTGTTCTAGAATTCATAGATGTGAGGCGATACATTTCGGAGCAGGAAAATAAATGAAAAAATGAATATATATATATATATATATGCGTGTGTGTGTGTGGTATTATCTCATCAGGTGTCTTGTTCTTAAGAAACTTGAAATACGTCATAATAGAGATAATAAATAAGCCAAAAACGGCCCTTCAATTTTCACCTTTAAATCACTTAGTTGGTTGGTAGAGGTGTTTTGATATAAATTTTCATTAAGGATAATTTTTATGACAGAAAATAATTTTTATTTATAATAAAGTTTGATTTTCATGACCTTTTTTTATGTTGGGAAAGTACACTTAATCCGCGTTTTCAGCATACGAATTGGTGACGGTTCCTTTCAGCATTTAACGGTTTATTGGTCAGTTAACAATATATCGAGCTACTAGGCTGAATTTATTTATTTTTAATAGGATTCTATTTGTATGAGCTTATTATTTATTGAATAAAAAATTTCTCAGTCATAATATTAGTATTAATATTGTACTTCCTTAAACAACATCCGGGTGTTTTCCCTCAGATGTCCTGTTTTTAAAAAGATTGTAATACACGCTTTAAGAGAACTTTATCATTTTTACTAAATCTATTCTTATTTAATTTAAAGCATACATTAAATTTCCTCAAACAACTTTAAATTTCAAGTTAATTAAATTCATTCTTAATTACTACCCATACAATTCTTATAACTATTCATAATCTTGTTATTTGTTTATTACTTTGATTCTTATTTAATTTCAGATTCATTGATCACTATGTAAATTTCATTTATTACAAATAGCATCCTCGTGTCATTGCATTAATTGCACAATGCCTGTGTAAGGAAGGATTTCCAATTAAGTTTAACACGTTAGAGAACACTGTTAACGTGCATCTCGACACATCGCAGTTCTGGTGGAAGAGCAGGTTTATTGTGTTCGCTGAGTAAATCGAAATACTCCTGGGTGATACGATAGGGTTCCCTTTCGGCCGTGTTTACTGGCATCGCCGTATCTTAGATAAATAAGGATTTCTATAATCTACATAGTAACTTTACCGATAGACACCACAAAATAGCAGTACTGTTTACAAGTTGTGATTAGGAATTGAAACTTAAATTATTTGCGCAGTAAAACAATTTAAGTTACAGTTTTCAAAATGTTTAAAATATTTTTCAAAATATTAAATATTTTTAATAGATATGTTGAAATAAAATAATAAAAAAAATAATGAAATAATATGTGTAATATGTTGAAAAAAAATATGTGTACATATTATTTTTTAAAATGAAAGTTTAGAACTTCTAAGAACTAGTCATTTATAGCCAAAACCTACTTCTTTTATTGTAGTAGTATTTTTATACAATGGCCATGTTAGCTTGTGGGAATTGTTCGTAAGTAACGCATTTTTGTATTAATTATATATATGTAAAGGTGTTTTTTGATAATTCTTAATAAAAAAAATAAAATAAAATAATGTCAAATACCACAAAAGAATGTGTCACAAAAGACAAATGGAAATTTTCAAAAGAACAAGAATCGTGATACTAGAGGTAACTATGTTTGGTATTTTAGTATATAAAAGGGTATGTAAGGGTTAAAAACGTAAAATAAATTTTGTTTTACAAAATAACTTTTTAGTTATAGTATTATTTTCGATTAAATTAGTTACCTTGTTCATATTAAAAACTAATCATTTGAATCTTTTAAAGAAGCAATTTAAATTGTCAACTCCTTTGACATTAATAATTTATTATTTATATTGTTTAAAATTATAATTGGCAAAAGAAGTCCAATCCACATGTTTCGATGCATTTAATTAAATGCCCCTGTTTCACAGCATAAATAATTAAAAAAGACAGATTTTCTAATAATAAATTGTTCTTCTGCATTAGAATAAATACTTTGTATCTATTCCATCATACTGAGATAGCATTCGAAAACTCAACAACATAAAGGATTTTCCATCCTTAATAACTGAATTCTTTAATTTTTTGAAGTAGAATTTTCTACAGTAATTCAGCACGCAGCTTGGGACATTAAAGCTACTCAGACATAATAGCGTAATGAGAACTCGACACTTAAGTTTTAAGAGGAAAACGGCAAATTTTTATAAAAATTTAAAATTACAAAGTTTTAAATGCATCACATGTTTAATGGCTTTATCTAGAACAGCTGTATTTTTATGTCAAATGTCTCTTGAAATATTGATTTGGATTTTATAAAATACACTAAATTTTTTCTAAACGAGATTGTTTTTCAGGGTTGTAATATTTAATAAGCATTAATATTTTAACATAATTGTAAAATATATTTTTAGTCCATAAGTAATTGTCAAAACAGACCTTTTTATGCAATACTACCTTAAATTTACCTTAAAAGAAAAAATGTAATGAAATTATTTTTTTTTTTAGTAAAATGTTTAATAAAGCTATATTTTTTTTTCAACAAAACGATTGAAAATAGTAAATAACGCTTTTTGGAGAATAGAAACAAAATTTCAAGGGGGACCCTGTATGTTTATACTGCTGATCATTCCTTCACGTGATAATTACTTTTAAGGAATTGATAACATGAGACAGGTGTTTTTTTCTGACTGTGCGCAATCCACATTAGTAACCAGAAAGTTCAACTAAGCAGGGACTGATGATCTTTACAATTACTATTTGTAAAGCCTTGAATAACAACCCACATCTTTACGTGAAGGAAATCATGCATTGAGTTGCAAATTGAGAAAGCCGTAACATATTGGTACTTTTCTTTTAATGCTTATTTTGGACCTATAAATAGCGCAAAAATTCTCACTCGAAATGTGTACAGCATTTTGTCCTTTTGTGTGGAGAAAGAGAATCTACTTTCTTCATATTTGACAAGATTTTCTTTTAAGATTTCCTTTGTAACTCGTTCACCTAAAAGGCGATGATACAGAACTGACTCTTGCACCTGTATCATATAGGCAAACTATGGATATTTGCTAGTGCACAACCCGATTTGGCAAGATTGACTATTCACAATTTATAAAGAATTGGCGCTTTTTATATCCGATTCGTATATTTCATTCAATAAATAGAGGTTCATTCCAAAAGTTCCTCATGTTTCTAATTTTTTTTTTTATTTACTCCTTTTGTACACGATGCCTTTTGCATTTTTTTAACGTATTCATTTCAAAACATTGAAATTTTTTAAATTAACAGCGAGTATATCTACTTGCTATGCGTCTTGATTACGTCTGAACAAATAAACATACTCCATTTGCTGACAATTCAAAAAATTTCAATGATTTCAAATGACTACGTTAAAAAAATGTAAAAAACATCGGATACAAAAGGAATAAATAAAAAATAAATTAGAAACTTCTGAAAATGCCATCACTTTGTACTTTGGACACAATTTACTTCAATAAAAGATATATAGGGCAAATACTTTCCTGATTTAATATAATACAATAATTTTTGTACAATACAATAGTTACAATATAAGAATGTGCACTATAAAATAATTACAATATAGCAATGTGTACAATACAATAATTACAATATAGCAATATGTACAATACAATAATTACAATATAGCAATGTGCACAATACAATAATTACAATATAGCAATGTGTACAATACAATAATTACAATATAACAATGGGTGCAATTCAATAATTACAATATAACAATGTGTATACAATACAATAATTACAATATAACAATGTGTATACAATACAATAATTACAATATAACAATGTGTATACAATACAATAATTACAATATAACAATGTGTATACAATACAATAATTACGATATAACAATATGTACAATACAATTGCAATATAACAATATGGTACAATAATTACGATATAACAATATGTACAATACAATTGCAATATAACAATATGGTACAATAATTACAGTATAACAATGTGCACAATACAATTGCAATATAACAATATGGTACAATATAACAATGTGTACTATACAATAATTACAATATAGCAATATGACATTTTTGTCATTTTTCCATAAAAATAGTTACATATAATAGAATAATGTAGATTTTTTTATACTAAATATCCTCTGTTCCACTAAAGAAAATTAGTTTTTCAGTTAGCAAAATTTAAGCAGAGTCCCCAATTTTTAATGTAGTTTTAATATTCCTATTAGTTAAAATAAAATATTTTTCTGAACATTCAATGTTCTTATTCTGTAAAAGAAACCATTGAAGCCTGTAGAAAATAATAAATAAGTAATACACCTTTTAATGCTCAGAAAATATGAAAGAAAAAATTATTTAAAAAAATTTTGGATGCAACAGTATTTGAAATAAATCTACATCTAAGAAATTAATATATTTATGATAAAAAAGACCTAACTAAGAAGAATTCTTTAATAATAAACATCCGATTCCTTTAACGAATACGTACTTCACAAATGCAAAAGTTTTGATACATTGTCTAAAGTAAAATGTCTCAAACTTATTGGCATCCGTTTCAAAAAGGCAATATTTACATTGACATACAAACTACCGTAACCCAGCGAGTGTATTGATCTTTTTTTGATAAATGAGGCTGACATTCGAATACTTTTTCACACTTTATTTCTAGATTTATTTTTGGAAGTCATGCAATCTTATGTAGCTTAGAAAAGTTGACGGTAAAATATTTTACGTTGTTGAATATCATTTCTAGAATTCAAATAGGACCATTTAAAAAACAATCGATTGTTTTTTTTTTGTTTTGTTTTTTAACGATACGGTCACAGAATAATTCGTATAATACAGCTTATAAATTTAAATGTTTCAAGAGCAAATTTTAAATTTACTACCAAATGATTTCTGGAATTGTTAATAAATATATTATTTGTCTAAAAATTTAATTTTTTTCTTAAAAGTAGTTAAAATCAAAACTTTTGACTTCAATCATTTCTCAACCGTAATTACATAATAAAGTATTTCTCTTATTATGTTATCACATTACACTTTTTTAATTGACAATATTAATTAAAAGAGGTATTAAAAGTAGTTAAACAAAATTAATTTCAATATAAAATGCATGTGCATAAAGTAATTATTTTTAAAAATACAAATGGTCGAAAAACAATTTTAGTTTTTTTTCTTTTTTCATAATCATTTTTTAAAAATATAAAGATACGCCCCTAATTTGGATGCATTTTTCAATTCCTTCTATTAGTTCACACGCTCCCTATATATATCTTGTTCAAATTTTCAGCCATTAATAAAATACTTTTTATTCATCCACTCACGCTCAAATACATTTTTTTAACTTGTAGTGGATCACACTTGATGTTAATACAGTTTTTTCAAATATTAATTCATTGGGTAAATTTAATTAATTAATTTTAGTTTTTTTAGATTTAAGTTGCATATATCTACCAATAGATGGCGCCAGATAAACTTCAAAAAGGAATGAAATTATGTATAGAGGACTTTCTGCAATATAATGAAAAAAAGTAGGAATTGACTTTATAATTTTTTTTTTTTTTTTTATATTACTTGTTTTCAGTAAAAATACTCATCCAAATTTGTTTGTTGTTTTATTTGACAAGGCAAAATTTGTATGTTGTATTTTGAGTCACAGGTAATATATCTTGATGTGAACCATTTTCGTAAATACGTACAGAAATAACTTTATTTTAATAAATTAAAACTCACGAATTTACTCAATTTTCAATAATATTTTTTAAACCATTGGGTGAATGCCTGTTTTAATTTTTAATCCATTTGAAAAATACTTGCAATTCATTCAGTGTTTAACAAGGTATAAGTATTTAGAATGTATTACATAATATATTTAATTAAATGTATTATGAAACAGCTTAAATAAATGAGAAGAATTTTTCAAAAAAATCTTTTTGTTTGACGGACTAATTAGGACATTTTTGTGCATGAATAATTTTCCTTCAGGAATTCTATGAAGAATAATATTTCAGATAGTTATTATAAACATTTAACAAATTTAAATCGCCACATTATAAGTTCATTGTGTTCACCGTTTACAACAAACATAGTTGTGCATTTGCTACATCCGTTTTCAGGATGTAATGCATCAGCTAAAAAATTTCCAAAAAAAATATTTTTATTAAAAGATTAATTAGAATATTTCTGTGTATAAATAAGTCTCATTTTGAAAGCCACTGTAAAATAATATTTCAAATAGCTCTTGTAAACATGTAACAAATTTTAGTCTTCACATTATATGTTCGCTGTGTTCACCGTTTTAGCGAATACCGATGTGCATCGTTTCCAGGGTGTAGTGCATCATTGTGCTTTTAGCTAAAGCTCTAAATATATTTGTAGGAATAATCTGAATATATCAGTTAACCAAACCTTTCAACTAGGCAGACTGGGAATGGATTTAATAAATTTCGATACTTAACTTTTGAGGAATTTTGGAAAAAGTTAGCTTGATGTAGCTTGCTTGTTAGCTCATAAAATAGCATGGTCTTCTTTATATTATTTTTTATTCCAGCATTTTACTTCTCATAAGAATTAAAAGGGAAATATTTTGGTAATCTCTAAATCAATTTACATGAATAACCCTTTTCGAATTTTAGTTTTTTGATTGGAGCTATTTTCTGTTATAGATTATTAATTCTTAAATTATTTTCTCTTCATACATAAACTATGAAACACACTAAATAAGCGTTTATATAAAATAAAGTAAAGCAACTCACAGGATAGTACATATGACACATGGGATATCTTACAAAATTTAATAATCTTTTACCTTAAATACAAAAGATTTCTTCGAGCGAATATGATACGAGAGAACGAAGAACGAAATTCTTCGTTCTCTCGAGAGCAAATTCTTTTATATTTTTCGCCGGCAAACATTCTGTGTTTTCTGTAATCTCAAAAGCACGATGTTGTAGGGTTTCTGTTACATATTCCATGCATGTGCATGTATAAAATAAGGTTCTTTCCGACTTTCAGTGTAAAAGATTAAAGGTTTGAGCACTGTGCGCCAAAGAGGTTAAAAGAAAAAGTGCACAAGTATGAATTTTTCTGTAGAAATCTTATCTGCTTTTGTAGGAAATAAGAAAGTTTTCTCTTTGTACTTACTTATTCTCTGTCACGTAAAGGCAAAAAATATTAAAATATAGCATTTTAATCCCCTATCATTTAATAAAGTTTAATCTTTTCAATGATGCTTAATTTAGACTTATTCTTTGAAGTATGCTATTCTGTTTCTAACTTAATTTATCTTAAATTAGCTCCATTAACGGTATCCATATTAGCTTAATTAAATTTTTCCTTATATAAATTCCTGATAATGAAAATTAACTTGTACATTAATGACATATAACTAAATTAATTTTGAGAGTTTATTGTGAAAGCACTTTTGAAAATGATTTACAGAAAATGTTTTCGATTGATTGAAATGTTCAGAAGTTTGATAACAAATATTAAATTCTAGATCTTTTATGGGAAGCTTTCTGCTAATACCATTCATAATTAGAGTGCAAAATGTTTTTCCCAAAATAATTTTAAAAGTATTTAATCTTTTAAAAACAAATGAATCATTCTTTGATTGTTGTGACACATTGACTGGTTTGCTTACTGGATTTTAATGATTTTAATGGTTTGCTAGCTTGTTATATTCTTGTTAGTTGTGATATAATAATTTGGTAAAATATTTCTGCAAATTATTTAGTTAATTTTCAGACGAAGTCCTGTGAATTAACAAATGGTAACGTTTCTTGACATTCAAATCGTTTCCGTTTGAAGTTAAATTATTTAAAGTAAATCATTAAAATTTCCTACTATTTATAAATATCAGTTATGTAAATTGTTAACTAACGTCATTTTGATGACATAAAGTAAACATAAAAGCTATTTACTGTCATGAATATTTATTTTAGTTAAATTTAACAGCAACTCATTACTTGCTTAAAGTACTTTTATTTTATTAATTGGTAATGGTATGACAAATCTTAAAGAATGATTGTTTTATTTCCAATTATTACAGCATGCCACTCTATTTTTTTACAAAATTGAATGTTTAAACAGAACTGAATAAAATAGAAAATTTTAGCTTGTTTTCTTAAAAATTAATGTTTAAACAAAATCCCTAAGAAAGATCCATAATATTTTTAGGGATTAAATTAAGAATGCTTTTTTTGCGTACTACACTTGTAATTGTAATTTAAGTTAAGATGTTTATATTTACTATAAATATAGTAATAAAACTTTTTATATGCATTTTTATTATTTAAATTGTAAAAGAAACAAAGGTTAAATAAAATAAAATAGAAGTTCATTAGATTATTTTAACGTTAAAGCACATAAACTTGAATGCATATTAATAAATTTTGGACCTGCTATTTTATCACGATTAAAAGTAAAATAAGTAAATATTTATTATTGTAGTCTAGTTTCTTCTGTTAGATCATTCAGATGTAATAAAAGTAAGTGTTATTATCGAGCATATTGTATTTTTTTAAAAATTAGAGTCAGGAAAGTATTTAATGTATTCCAAATATTTTAGAATTTAAATATAAATAAAAATTCATGAATAATGTTTCTGAAATGGTAACAAAATCGTTGTTGTTCACAGTGCATGCAAAACATTTTTTTTTTTTTATTGGATGTTAAAGTACTAATCAAAAATTGAAATACTTGGTAATTTATATTTTAGATAAGAGTTTCTGTCTGGATTAAAACTCTATTTTTAAATAGTACATCTTTGAATTGCACACTTTTACATAAATTATAGTAATATACCATAACATAAATTACTGTGCCAAATGTCGCCATCAAAAATGAAAAAGTCAAGCAATTTAAAATACATTTATTACATAAAAAGATGCATTTTAAACTACTGAAAATATTTTCTGAATCAACAGATTCCAGGGGGACTTGAATAAACTTTGAGACTTTTCAATCCAAAAGATTACGAAACATGAAACCACACTCACAAACTTCAAGCCTTTCATTACGCTCAATGTTTTCCCCTCTGGTTTTATGAAACTCTAAATTTTAATAAATACATATTTCATTAGTTTTCTTGAAACTAGAATAAAATAATTCTACAGTAAATTCCTTATGAATCAATTTTAGAATTTTGAAATTTTTACTTAACTAAATGACATAATTTTCATTTAAGATATTTGCGTATACTGTTTCGTAATATTTTTAATAAAGCTGTTAATAGTTATTAATATATTGTTATAGTTAATAGTTAAAGCTGTTAATAATTCATTAGTCTTGAATCTAAATTAATGTTTATAATAAAATTGAGTTCAAATAATATATTTAGAAAATATTTTATTAAATAGTTAAGAGTGTTTGAGGGAATTATAATATGCTACTTTTGCCAGGGAAATGCTACGTTTAAGAGTTTATTTGAATGATAAATTAAGGACGAGTCAAATGAAATGTAACAAGCTGTTAATTAATCATGTTATTACACTTAAATGCTCAAAAAGACGACTGCCAATTACATTTTAAAAATTTCTAGACAGTTTTCTAGTCTGAAATCATCCATCCATCCATACAGCCTTCTAAAATCTTAATTCATTAAAATTCTCTCTCATTCTCATCAAAAGGCATATCACCAATGTCCGAATTTGCAAATAGCGATATATACCGTTTAAATTCCCCATCGGCGAATGAATTCTCACGCCCTTACAAGTTTTAATTAATTAACTTAAAGCTGCTCTTTGTGAGACATAAACGTGACGTTGTAGGATATATTTAGGACACAGGGATATATATATATATATATATATATATTGTAAAATAAATTAGTTTGATTCTTTTTTTTAACATTCGTTTAAAATTTGGCCATACATTTTGTTATCTTTTGTAGAGGTCAAATAATTAATATTTGCATTCAATTTCAAGTAAATTTTCATTTGCTTTCAATTTCAAATAAAATTCCATCTACTTTTAATTTAAAATATAATTTCATTTGCTTTCAATTTAAAATAAAATTTCATTTGCTTTCAATTTAAAATAAAATTTCATTTGCTTTCAATTTAAAATAAAATTTCATTTGCTTTCAATTTCTAATAAAATTTTATTTGCTTTCAATTTCAAATAAAATTTCAATGGCGTACAAATTTCAAGTAAAATCTTATTTGGTTTCAATTTCAAATTATATAAATGTAAAAATGTACACACAATTATAACGTCACACAATTATAACGTCTAATTTGATTATCTTTTCTTAAGTTATTAGCATATTTAGTGTACAAGATGTACATTAATTTATAAAATCATATCTATACGTTCACATAAATAAAACCTTTTTCAAATTAGAAGCTTTATCTTCTGAGGGCGAAAATAACTATACAATTATTTTCTTTAATTAAAGGTATGATTTTAACAACAATATAAAATAAAATGTCATAGTAAAATTTTCAATTGATATTTCGCGAACAATTATTTTATTTTCGTGAATGATATATTCTATATTTAGCAGAATTATATGATTATATTAAAAAATTCTATTATGTATGTATTTTAATTAATATCTCATTTTTTTTCTATATTTAAAAAACGGGAGATGGTATTGTTTTTAGAATTAGAGAAGCACATTTTAAATATATATATATATATATATATATATAATTATTTATTCTTTTTAATAAAATACGAAATGGCGTGAGAGTTTTATTTATTTATTTTTAATATAATATTTTTGCTAGAAAAGTTGTATTCCATGTATCAAGAAAATTTAATTTAGCTTTTTGGATTAATTATATTTTATTCGCTTCCAATACTTGTCAATGAAGAAATACAGTAACAAAATGTTACATCAAAAAGTATACAAAGGTTTTTTTTTAAATAATTTTTAAAACTATTTTATTATTTTTCATTATTTTAATTTATTTTTCACTAATTCAGTATTTTTTTAAGTTTTGTATGCACAGAAATATTGTAGAATTTAAATTTTTTTTATTAACTATCCATTTAAGTTGATTTTTTAACTTTCAAATTCATCTGAGAATGTTTTTAATGCTGAATTTTTATAACTGATTGCAATTTTTTAACAATCCTAAAAAGAGTCATGATTCAACTTAATGTATATTTAATTAGAATCTGATCTTTAATGCATAGAATTTGTCAAAAACTGAAAATTCCGAAGAAATTTCCTGGTCATTCCTGTAAAAGATTTTTTTTTGTCCTATAAAATTTGAGTTCTAAAGAGAAACATAATAAAAGTGTTTATAGCAATTGGCACGTAAATAAAGTAGTAGTAGAGGCCTGAAGATGCAAATGTCTTTATAGCGGTTGATAAATAAAAAAAGGCCGATGAATGCGCGTAGGGCTTTCTAAGTAAGCGTACGCACGGGCCCTCCAACATGAAAAGTGATGACAACACAAATATTTGACGAATATGACGATTTTTCACCACCAATTTTTTTCTTTATTTTGATGATCTTTTCGTTGGTCGTAGCATTTAAAAGTTAACCAGAACGGAACCAGAAATCAACTAACACATTTTTTGTTTTGTTTTTATTCGTCTTGGTAGACATCTAGACCAATCCTACGAACCCATATTTGTATACAATTATTTTGAACGTGACAAATTCAATTAATCAGTTATTTCCGTCAAATACATCCTGAACATTATTATAGGTATTAACGCAGGATTGAAAAAAAGTATTTTTTTCAACCAGGTTGGATTTCATTCGTAATTTAAAAACATTGTTTTGTAAAAAAATTCGTCTGTTTTCTTTATGTATAGATGGATTGACCTACGGAATAAAATTTATTTTGTATACATATACGATTCAACGATCAGGATACAAAATTTGAGGGTGGTATAGCTTACTGAAACAAATACGGATTATCAACATTATCAACACCATTTTTTGCTTAGGTTTGTATCGTCAAAAGTCACTCATTGAGGAACCTTTCAATGCTTCCCATCTGACCATACAATATTTTTAAACAAATTACTCGCCACAGCCAGGCACAATTCGCCGACAGACGCAAATTACGAGAAGACTGTCAACCCTGCTGATACTCTATTTTGTTGTTATTCTGTACATGCAACTGTGTCTTCATTTACGAACTCCAGTTCACTCAATTTGGGAGTCGTAGCTCGACTATCCATTGCATCTGATTGATTTGCATCTTTGGAATTGTTCCTCAACTACAAAGCATGTACTACTGTTGGTGGTCGCAATTTTTATCATATATTGTACACACTGAATCAAAGATTTGTTATCGATAGTGTTTTTAATGTTTTTTTCTTATTGTTAATATTTGTGTTTTTCTTCATATTTAATTTTTTGTATTCGTGCCTCAACGTATACTTTCATACCACACATTCCTATAAAAAAGTATGTTTTAGTAAACGATATTAAGCTGCAAAATTTGTCCCATATCATTGAATTGCTCTGTATATATTTATACAGTTTTTCAGAAGTTATATGCAAATTAAAACGCGATAAAAAATTATGGGGCAAAAAAACTAAGAAAAATGCAGTTTGTAAATTAATAATCGTTGTAATACAAGATTTTGTAAGACGAGCGATAAATTTTAGTTCAAATCTCAAGATAGAAGGTGATTCTGTTAGGTTCTTCTAGTTAATTCCATGAAAGCTGCATATGCTTATAGATCACGCAACTCAAAATATGGTTACAAA
This sequence comes from Caerostris darwini, assembly GCA_021605075.1. Classification (NCBI taxonomy): domain Eukaryota; kingdom Metazoa; phylum Arthropoda; class Arachnida; order Araneae; family Araneidae; genus Caerostris; species Caerostris darwini. The sequence goes on along the minus strand of BPLQ01012450.1, from coordinate 104,055 downwards.
AACCATTAATGAATATTGCAAATTTTAATGAATACTGCCCATTTTTTATACTCAAAAATAATTTTGGTGCATGATTTAATGACTGAAAAATGCTCATGATACGCTTGATATGCTAATTTTTCCTCCGGCGTCATTTAACATGAATCAGATGCATCAATAACTGTAGTTCTGCCTTCTAAATGGCATTATGTAGATATTCGAAGTGGAGTAAATATACTATATGGTGCCTGTGGCAAATTTTTCGAATGGTGCCCCTCAATGCAAATGATCATCATTTTATTTTTAATAAAGAACTACCTAACATTTGTATTATTTTTAATTGATACTATAAAATTTTAATTTGAAGGGGATATTTAATTAATATTGCAGGTATGTTTAATGAAATTTTTATTTATTAAACATTTTTTTGGACTTTCTGATCCACGAAAGTGTAAATGATAACATCAAAGTTCAAGTTTCCGGCCATAGAATGTTCGCTGGATTGCGTAATCTGTCTTGTCCCATAAAATTTCTTAAATAGGTTTTTATCAATTTTATTTCGAAAATGATCGCTCAGTACTAATTGTAGTCACAGTAATATTTGCAAATAACATAAATACAGCGCGCACTTCAGGAAAGCCTGAAGACATAAAGCAATTCCTTTTGATTAATAAATCAGCCTGTTCCCTTATGGGAAAAATATTTCTTTATTTTAGATATAAAATGGAGAGAAAACAGAGAATTATTTGTTAAATGTGGCATATATAACTTTTTTTATGTACATCAACAAATTCTTTAACCTTTTCCAATAATTCTGTGTCATTTAAATTTTGCAAAGCGGCGACTTGCCAGATATTGAAATTGAAAGCAGTTTCCTTCATTTCATGGAATCGCGATCTCAGTTGATAAACCGTGATGTCAAATACACGATCAAATACTTTTTCCCTTTAAACAAGTTTTCGGGATCTTGGAGACGTTCATCTTCGCAAATATTGTTAAAATGGCATTTCAACTTCCTCTTACGAGTTCTAGGAATTTCGGCGTTAATAGACAATTTTTCTGCCACACTATTTGCTTCCATTTTTAAATCTCCAAATCCATGTCGATACTTTTCAACTTCCTCCAGACAAGCGCTTTAAGGCATATGAAAGATCGACTATTTTATACTTGAAGTGCTTTCGAGGCCATGTCGATTCTCTGTAAAATTTTGCAGTTAACATCAACTTGTAGTATTCGCTTTTCTGCTTCGGTGAAATGGCTTCATTTTTGTCATCTGCTTCTGAGTTAAATGGAATAGTTTTTGTTAGCGCTTTTTGAACTTCGACAAATCGAACTTTTAAAGCAAAAATGGCGTCCAACTGCCATGCCCGTCTTGTTGAATTAAATGTTTTCCATGTTACTGAGATTGAATATTTCCCCTCTTTATCGGAAATAAAACTTGATAAAATATTTTATCTTTTGATGCTATTTAAAAAAATTATATATATATATATATATATTTGCACTGTCTCAAAAATTGTTTGAGTTTTTTAAAACCTCTTTGGCTGCATGATTAATTACCAGATTTTGAGCAGAGCAATGGACTGACAACTCATTTATCTCATTATAAGTTTCTGAATTTCACGATAAATACCTTTTATATTATTAATTCCATAATAACCTTGTCCACGCACTTATTCAGATAAAAATTTCTGTCCGTTATGAATTTTATAATCTGTTTGTTAAGGAAGTTTGATCTTCATCTTCATAAAACGAACAGCAATATAAAAGAATTACAGCTGGGACTTGAATCGCAGCTGTATGTTTATTCTCTTTGGCCACAGAAAACTAAATTACAGATTGAAAGAACCAAGGTAATATCAAGGACTCTTGTGTCAACTTAGCTCCAAAAAGAGTTTTCTTTCTTGATCATGGACTCTTGTTCTTTATCATGGATTCCATGCAACCGCCATTGTTCATAAACAAGAAATGAATCTAAGTGATTTTGAGATGTCTCGTGTCTTTCTATACCTCCTGCGATATGTTTCCAATCATCATATCCCTTTACCCAAATAGTCTGCATTTTTTTAGTTGCTGTATTTCAGAATAACCAATATGGCTTACAATATACTTTCTGAAGCAATAGAGAATAACAAAGTCATGTACGTTTTCTAGTTTTATAATAAACTATTTTAATAATATAACAATATTTTTCCAATAATGATCTATTGACACTGTCTTTTTAGGCTTGCAGTATTCGTTTTTGATCACAAACCGTTTCACTTGTTCATTTACTACTCTGAAATGATCCTTATCAGTAATGTATGAATTTTTTCCAGATCAATTTCAATCATTTCACTTTGTTTTTTTTTTTTATGTGTATTGCTAACACAGGAGTATTTGGCGTAAGTTTATCAATTCAAGAGAGAGAGAGTTCGGAGCTTCTATAACTTGTTTGCTATTCTCGATTGTATGACAAATATCAACTGCAACATATTCAATTTCCAATAAAAACACATTATCCAAGTAGTATTCTCCAATTTTAGTGATATCATAAATAAAAAACCGAAATTGAATTAAGATTTTATAAAAAAAAATACTATACAGAAGCAAGTAAAAACCGTAATGAACTACTCAAGAAGTATTAAAAATATAATTTCAATGCATTATATAATTTAACATAAAATATTTAAAATATAATTGTGTTAATTTTTATGGATAAATCACTTCAGTATTATTTAAGTAACATTATTAATTCAATATTCAGTAAAATAATTTAAAACTCTTCCAGAACTCTTTTTGAAATTCTCATCCTATTCGCTATCCTAGAAAAATCGGATTTAAAACTCAAGTGTCCACCAAAGCTCAACTCTTCTGAAATCTTAAATCTCCCAACTAGAACCTTCAAAATAAGCTTTCATTTCATAGTTAAGACAGCCAACGGCGCCTTCATAAAATGACTCACATGGTGAAGTTAAGTTTCTTAAAACTGATTTATACATCTTGAAGTATTCTATGTTAGCTCTAGCAATTGTTCAAACAAATCTTTAGATAAAATCGTACTATAAAATTTAAATTTATTTTATCAAAGTAAGTCTTATATATGAAGTTTACTTTTGACATATTATAAATTAACACAGATCGGATTTCATAAATACAGTAACTGATTAAAGAGTTTAAACGAAGAAATAACATTAAAAAAAAACCATAACAGGTAATGAAAAAATAAGGCAGAAATGCAGAATAGGGTCCATTGGGATTTGGTATCAAAAATTATTTTCGCTAAATTGCGCTAAGTAACTGGTTGCTATTGTAAGTGTAGTGAATTGTATACAGTACAAAAAACCCGAGTAAAGACATTTAGCGATTTCTCGCCCAGTTGGCGCCACAAAAAAGTCGCCAAATCCCAAAGACTCCTCTTTTGCTTAAAGATTTCTATTTGACCAAAAAAAAAATTTTTTTTTTTCAGAACCTATAGTGTTTTTTCGCAGTGTTCATTCCATTTATTTAATCACTGTTTTCCTAACAATTCTTTTGTTTCTGCAAACTCCATTAATTTTTAGTTTTTGTAACACAAAATTAAAAGCAGTTTTGTTGAAGTTACATATGAAATTAAAGTAAAAATGTTTTTTTAATTCTGTTGGTTTTCTTTTTTTGTTTTGTTTTGTTTTCAAAATTATTCTGACTGATGAATATTGCGGAAGGATTGCTCTTCCTCATAGTAATCCAAAAGTATTTTCATATCCTTTTGTATGTAAAGTTTTGGGTACAGATATTTCTCTTATGTAAGGATTCCAAAATTTCTTGATAAAGAGACCGGCAGTAATTTGCCATCATATTTGCATCCCAATAACTTTAATTTCATTTTTCACGTGAAGATTTAATGATTACTTCAATTCAATTCAATTGTTCAGCATGTAAAAAATTACAAAGGAGATCCCAAATGGATTTTTCATGGTTGGTTTGTGTCATTCATGTTTGTCTTTTAATATTGTCCTTATGTCCATGAAGATGGAATGATAAAAAAATGAACAGAACTTTTTATTTTAATAATTTTTCAAGAAGTGACTATTTTTGAAATTGTTTATTTTTTTTTAAAAATTAAATAAACTTTAAGCATTATTGTTGGAAATTTTGTATACATTTTTTATTGTATCTTTTGGTTATTGGTAGTAGTATCAATTAAACACAATAAAATTGGAAAGATAAAGAACAGAATATTACTTATTACTAAAGAACTTGAGAAACTTAAATATTATTTAAGATAAGAAACTTGGAATATTACTTATTACAAACACGAGACAAAGCAAAAGAAAATTAAAGAAAGAGAATATGATACAAGATTGTAACAATTCTTCACACTTTTTGGTAAAAAAAAAAAAAAAAAAAAAAAACTCGTATCCTCAATCATATCAAAAATCCAAGATAAAGATATAACCCCTGTATCCGAACGCACATTGAAATTTTTTCTTGGCTTCTCCTATTTCGTAAATTGAAAGAAAATATGTTCCACGTTTGCTTCTGGTGCTCTGTAATATGGACAGAAAGGAAATGGGGCAAGGCCAAATCTATGCAGTTTAGCTTTTGATAGGAAGTTCTCGTAAAAATCGAGAAAGTAGGAAGTTACCTTTCGATTTGAATTGAAGGAACAAGTTTTGTAGGAACAATTATTTTCTAACCATTTAAATGAATATATTCCTGAGCGTATTTTCCACTTGTTCATTCATCTTTTACTGTTTGTATTGTCTTTTTTTTATGAATAATAAAATCGATGATACCCAATAAAAATTGATGTTTTCTGCTACTGTGCTGTTTAAGATGATTTGAGTTTGACTTCCTAAGGGGTTTCATGGCGCAATTGGATTGAAAGTTGCAATTTTGTAAAGCGAGAAGTTCAGAAAAGATGATATAGTTGTGAGTTGAAAGAAAATATGCTGCAAAAAATGCAGTTAGCACACTGCCCTGTTGAACTCCGTAGGTGGAAAATTTATTTCACTGAAACAGAATTTCTCCATTTTACATAAAAATTGTTATTGATGAAACCGAAAATACACTTTTAGGCGATGCTTTTTATAGGAAGCTTGTAAATATAATATAATAAATCATCTCCCCAAACTAAAGATATGTCTAATTTGTGTAATATGAAATGGTTTTTGCAATTTTATCTTCCCCAATTTTGTAATGAAGAAGGGACAAGGGATGTATACAAGACTTGAAAAGAATGATGCTGGATTAATGATGATGGAATTGGTCAGGAACTTAAAAACAAATAATTGTCTTATGCACAATCCTTTCAAAAAATTTATGTAAAACAGAGGTTTACACAATTGGTAGGTATGAGGTAATGAAAATGTTATATTTTGGATGATTTGTGCAGTGAACTACTCTTGTAAAAGCCACATGTCATTAAAAATATGAAGATGCTTATCGGGAAGGGTTTTAAATATTTTGACTGATTTCACCTTTTGGAAAAATAATAGGAACAACACTTATAGCGCGTAATGCTTATAACGTAATTCACTGAATGTAAAAAGTTCATTATATGTGTGAGAGTAATCATCAGAAAGATCAAAGAGGAAAAACACTGTTAATGGAAGGATTTTGACATAGATAACACAAGATTTGCTTGTTGAAAATAATCTGGGAATATTGAATTAGCATCAGCATGAATGATTTGATCCAAAAAATAACTCCATTATCAAGATTGCTCAAGTTAGAAAATTCAAAACAAAAGAGCCTCTACCTACTTAATTTGTGCAACTCAATGCTTACGCATACTCATATATTTAAATTTTGTATGCAATGTTATAAATTGTCTCACTTGGCTAGCCTGCGAAAGGGTCCGATCTATTTATTGCGTCAGTGTTCATCATACATTTCAAGGGTACATCTCAATGTAGTACTTTATGTAAGCTTCTTGCTTTAACATACGGTTCTCGTCATAAAAATGTAATAAGCTATAAACTAAATAAGAACAATTTTAGAATTTTTTCGGGAATTTCGATTCAATAGAGAAAGAGAAAAGAAAAACAAAGTTTTCTTAATGATAATGATGATAATTGATATTTTATGACATAACAATAAACATTCAATTTTTTAATCATTTTAAATGCGTGATTTCATTTGAATGTAGAACAGTTTTTATAAAAAAATTTTAAAAAATAAGCTGTTTTTAATTTAATGTGATTTAGATTGAGATTTTAATGTTTATTTATGTTACAAAATATTGCAATACACATCTTCATAATATCTCTATTTTGATGGATAAAAAATTGTTTTTAAATGTACTTCCAAAGAGATCTGTCCTAAAATTTAATGCTTCAAATACATTTTATGTTAATTCAATAAATTGTCTATTTTTTTAATAATCAACATGTTTTCATGTTGGAAATTATATAGCGTTTTTTCTTTGTATAACAATTCAATTTTAGATTTTTATAGTAAAAAAATAATTGAAACATAAAAATATAAAATAATCTATAAATAAAATAATTGAAATATATTTATAAACTGGGATGTTTAGTGGTTAGTATTTAAAATGAAAGATATTTTTATTAAAAAATGTAGCATAATAATTGCAGAAAACCTAAATAAAACACGACAATTAATAAAATTTAACCAAGCTCTAATTTATGTTGACAACAATTTAAAATTCAACTTTTAAAACATTTTATAGGATATTAAACATTTTTTTGTCTTGGTAATAATAAATCCATCTTTATTCTTATACAATTCCATCACTATTAAATTATATCACTTAGTGTCTGCAATTATCTAAAATACCTAAAATGAACATCATTAATTTCATTTCAAATTAATGAATACATTTTGATAAAATTATTTTATTTTTCAAAGAGCTCTTAAAAAAGATAGCGCGCTTTTCTATTTAATTCTGTACAAAAATTTTTAAAAAAAAAAAAAAAAAAATTCTCATTCGTTTAAAATAATGTTCGTTTTTATCCTGATTTAGTACTAATATTCACTAAAAAAGCACCTTGATGAATTCAATTTGTATAAATGAAAAAAAAAAAAAAAAAAAAAAAACACGAGAAATAAATTTTAAAAAAAAAAAAGTAAAACCTTCTTTCTATGGTGTAAAAATTTCTATTTTTTACAGGAAAGCCTTCCATTAAATGTCCATTGGGACTATCCACTAGATAAATTGGTTATGAAGCGAATTGATTTTTACAATTAAAGTACCATCAAGTAATTTATAAAAACAAAAATTTAAAGTCAATTCCTATTTTTTTGTTCACTATTTTGTAAAAAGTCCTTTATAAATAATTTTCATTCATTTTTTTTAAGTTTATCTGGCGTCATCTATTGGTAGATATATGCAACTTAAATCTAAAAATATTTTAATTAATGAAATAAATTTAATTACTAAATTAATATTAGAAAAAACTGTATTAACATCCAGTATCATCCACTACATGTTAAAAAAAATGTATTTGAACTTGAGTGGATGAATAAAAAGTATATTGTGAACGATTGAAAATTTGAACAAGATATATAGAGGGAGAGTGTGAACTAATAGTAGGAATTGAATTAAGTGAATCAGTTTTGGTTTCTGATGTCTCCACAGTGTGGAACCAATACCTCTCGAGCTCTGAGGAAGATAATTGAGTAACACATTCTTTTTCCTAAATTGTAATGTATAATTTTTCCAGTTTAGGGATATGTTGTGTTTTTCTCCGATGGGAAAGTAGGAATATTTGACGTCATTATTCATATAGGGCTTCTAAAAGCTCCCATTACGTTAGAAGCTTACCGTGGTAACTAACAAATATCTCAGTGATACCATTAATGTCTTATTCTGTTTTAAATTAAAATGTTTCTTTTTACAATAAAATTTTGCATTTCATAGTTATTTTTCAACTATATTGTATTGTATGTACCTCATATTAAAAAAAATATCTGTTAATTAAAATATGTATTATATTTGTAGACCTACTAGCAGAAATGGCATGACACTATGCAGGTTAAATTAAAATACTAATAATAGAAAAGTTTTTTTAAGCACATTTTGTTGGGAAAACATTTCAAAATTGCAAATCCAAATTTAGAAAGATTTCAAGAGAAAACTAATTAATATAATATCTAATTTAATTTGATTTGGTTATGAATTCTACCACGCAATCAAAATTTCAAAATCGCAATTATTAGTATTGGAAAAAAAAGATAATACTTAATTTCCAACTTAAATTTATTATACAAAAATTAACAAGTAGAATTATTAATCCGAAATATAAAAAACGCCATGTGACACAAATATTAATCAAAAATTAAATAAATAAAGACATAAATTGAAATTAAAATATAAAAAAATATTAAAACCAAAGGAATAGGTTAAATTATTAAATGGAAAAAACTGTGGACGTCATAAGAACAAACTATTACCAGTAATAAGAATATTTAAAATGAATAAATAAAAAATAACTACTGCATAGTTATTACAAAAAAAGAGTATGATTATAAAATAATAAAATTTTTGTAGGTTTATTTATTAAAAAAATACTTTTAAAATATCTATTCATTTATAAAATAATGAGTTAATAGAAATTGAATTAATTACAAACTAATTTCAAATCGTAAAATTTAAAAAAAATACAACTAATTAATAATTATATGATAATTTAAAATACTGCTTCATTGGTAGAAAATTCTTTCATTTGTTGTTCTATTTAAATATTAAATCGATTTTAAATACGTTTATTAATTTCATTTAACATTTTCGTAGTTAAATTATTTTTAATTGAGAATTACCTTATTAAAAGATTAAAAATGCTGAATAGTTAATTTTCTGCTCAATTCCTTTCTAAAAATCTTTTTAAAAATCCTTTAGAGGAAATTACCAAAGGTTTTTATTTAAAACAAGTTTTTCATTAAACGACAAGATTACAAAAAAAAATCCATTCACTTTGATCAATTGGCGATAGAAAGAAAATTGTATTTATTGGACTTGGCATACTCGGACGTTTATTTAAAAACCAACAGCTACTAGATGTATCTTGAGTTATAAGTTAGGAAGTATGACGGAGGTAATGGATACTTCAAACGGAAGGTCTTCTCAGGGCCTTTGTGGAAAGCCTTCATTGCAATCAGGCATTCCTGATTTGAATAATTCACTTTCTGAGTATGCTTCCTCTGCGCAGCAAACTTCTCAGAAAACTTCGAATCCTGTATACGAGATAAATGGACCTGAGGCCCGTGTTGACTACCTTCAAAGACTTATTCAAGGACAACAAAGATTTCTAAAGGATTCTAGTAGATATCCAGAGCATGAACAGCTTAAAATAGAACTTTTACAATAACAGAAGCTGCTATTGGAAACTCGTTATAAGTTGACTTTTATTTTTTTTCCCAATAATAAATTATTCTATACATAATAATAACACTAATTTTAATGTAAATAATGATAATGATAATATTAATGCGGGTGAAAATGATGATAATACTAACTTGAAGGTTGTCAAAAGATCTACAGAATATATATTAAAACCTGTTAAATTAATAAGCATTTCTCAAGAAGGCTTCCAACCTCTCAACAAAAGCAACTAGTTCGTAATTTTGGGGATCTCGTGTCTTTCCTTATTCTTTTAAACAACAAATGTGCTGACATGACTGAAGATGATTCAAAAAAGGCCCATAAAGACGATGAAAGGAAACGAACTACATCTACTCCATATCCAATTATGCTGGCCCTCATAACAAACTACACACTGGCGCTACAATAGAAACTTTCGAAGAAAAGGAGTAAATAAAACACTTTCTAACTAGCGAGGACTTGTATAGAAAAATAACCGACTTCCTAGCAAATTTAAATATTACATAATTACACCTAGGAACGAAAGGTACCTCAAAATTGTCCCAATTGACACAACTGATGATAATAATAGTTGTAAAATAAAAATAAATTCATTGAACAAAATAACTCCATTATCAAGATTGATGAACTTAAGAAATGCAAAACAAAAGAGCCTCTGCCTATTTTCTTTGTGCAATTCAATAGAACTGTAATTGTAAGGGTCATTTTTTTAAGTTAAAAGGAATTTTTATCTTTCTGTTATAAAGGAAAATTTTTCCTTTTGGAATATTATGATACAATGCTTTCAATGTAATCTATTTGACCCTTAAATTGAAAGTTGTCATCGCCTGACACGATGGCTTAAATGTGCACAGGAATCAACCTGCATAAACTGCAATGCCAAAGGGCAGGTAGCCTCATGGAAAGGATGCTCTGCCTTTCCTACATCACAAGTGAGAAATGGCAATTTCATGTAAACACCATGCTCACTCCAAGAATCTTCAGAGCACAAAATACCAATAAAATACCTTCAAATACCTTTGCACAAGCAGTCAACGCTGAGACTCGAACCACTCCTACACATGTCAACATATTTTACTCAGAGAAGATCAACCATTGGACTTCATGGCGCCATTATCACTACATAGTGAACAGTAAATTCTCAGCATTCCCAAAATTGTTTGAATACCTCTCATCCAAAAAAACGGAATATAACTTTGATAAATTAGGATCTTTCAAGCAGAATATTTCGACATCCCAAACTAATAACTTCAAAAACGGCCTTTTGTAAAAATGAATTCGTGCTAATCTTCTGGAATGCCAATAATATTTGCAATAAAAACGTCGAGCTTAATAATTTTACATAATTCTGACATCATGTTGTCTTCAAAGCACACAACACTATGCCGTCAAGATCCTTTGCACTAGTAGCCAGCGGTAAAGCTGCAAAGTTGTTTACTCTAGATTTAGAAAATTTGATTAATCTCGTCCCAAATGTAGTCTTATGTGAGGATTTCAATACAACATATACAATATGAAACTGCAACATAAAATAAACCAGATATACTAATCTGCTTTGCAAAGTGAGTAACATCGGTGCAGTCCTTATGTCATAAGATCACGGTTTATTTTTCAGCTGCATTAGAAGAAAAAAAAACTAATCTGCTTAAGTTTTATAATTTTGCTATGACGTAAAGTTTAGCTATTTCCACTATTATGGGATTTGGTCTTGGCTCCGCCTTCACATTAGATCTTGTAATAGTCAAAAAATGTTTCCCCCAATTGTAGTAATTTTTTCTCTTCCATAGCTTGGTTCTGATCATAATCCGATTAAAATTTCTTTTAAATTTAATTATGAAACTCTGCCTAATTACTAAACCTTATTGGGTTATTTTTAAAAATATTTTGGAAAATTTGGTTACTTTGTCTTTCCATCCCACATGAACTACTAGAGATTTGGGTAATGAAATTGAAAATTTCTTTAATTGTATTTAATATGCTTATAAAAACGCTATTAAACTTGGAAAAACAATATAAAATATTTAAGCATCTTTTTTAGATCAACATCTCATTCGAAGGAAGAAAACTCTTTGAGGAATCAAAATTTAAATTCAGCACGACTTTCAGAAAAAAATGTCTTCTTATTAACAGAAATTCTACTTTGAGTAGAAATAATAAAATTATTTTATATACTGCTGTCCTTCGCCTTATATTAACGGTAGCTTGCTTATGTTGCGAAAACAAAACTGAAAATTATTAAAACACTGCAAAACATTATTATTCGACAAATCACCTATCAAAATAGTATGTAAGAGATAATGATATCCAGAGAGCTATTACCATTCCTTCTCTTAAAGATTTTCTTCTTCGTGTCTCTAAACAATTCTTTAGTACAGTTGATAATCATGAAAATACTGCAATTCAGGGGACTACTACTTATGTACCTAATTTTTTTTTTAAATAACATTTTTTAACACAAAAAGCACATTTTTAATATATTCATTTAACATTATTTTTATTCTCTTAAATTTTTCCATTTTTATTCAGCTGAATTGTTACATTTTATTTATTTTTTTCTAATATGCGAAATAATATATATAAATATCTACAGTGCTACTGTATAACAAAAAAACATTTAACAGCTTTTATCAATTACTTTTCGACCTAAAACAATTTATCATGAGACATCAGAAAAAAAAAATCTTGAAAAAGAATAATTGCATTACATACTGATTCTCGTTTTATCTGGATAATTTAAAGTTCCGTAACTCCAGTTCTTTCTTTAAAATATAAAAGTTTAACTAAGACATATTTTTTAAATGTTGCAAAAGGAAATAAATTTGTTCAAGTACAAACTTTATGCTGAGAAATAACATCGAAAACAGAACGCTACAACATAATTGAAAACAGTAAAAAAATATAGATTACTTTCTTGACCAAAGAATCTGCAGAAAAAGATGGCGTTAATAAAAAAAAGACAAGGTTTCGCCGAAACAGAAAAAAGTACAGTAAAGTAGTAATGCCTTAAGAAAAAATCGATACCACGTCCAATGTTGAGAAAATGACTCCTCGTTAAAGCAAAGGTGAAGGGCGTGTAATGAATGAAGTAAGTGATTTCGAGAAAATGCAGACACAATAAAATTATTTATGGCTGTTAACTTTTATTAGAGATAAAGAAAAAAAAGTATAGCAAATTTCTATTTTAACTTGAGGTAAATAAGGCATATGAAACTGTTTGGTTGAAATGACGAGAAGTTTTGATGATTGCAAAGAAAAAATTTTTTCATCTTTACTTTTTTATAGTTTCTGAAATAAAAATGATTAAATTTAAATTAAAATGTGCAGGATTCCGTCAATTATTAATGAAGTGAATCATAAAACTGTTTAATACAGTTTTGTTTTAAACTTCGGGAAATTATCTTCTTTTCTTTCATATAAGAGAATTTCTTACTATATTAATACAGGACTTCTCAGACTTGCAATCGGAAGGTATTAAATAATGTAGAATCCCCTTAACTTTGAGCTGAATTTATTTTTAATGTCCTTAAATGCAAAAAAATTATAATTAAATGATATAAGAAGGAATGATAACGTTAAAAATGAAAGAGATAAAGGATACGAGATAAATATTCTTAAGCCTTATTTAAGCGCTCTTTTAAGTCTTATTTCTTATTATTGTTAAGTCTTGTTTTCTTATTTTTATTTTATATAATTAAGCCTTATTTATTGTTATTATCCGTTACCAGAGCAAATCACTTTGGAACCGGGTCTAGAGTACATATTTTAAGAATACGAATTAATTAATTTTTTTTTTCATAATAAAACTTAAAGTAAGTTCAAGCGAAAACAATTATTTTATACAATTACGAATATACTTTTACTGTTAATCAATTATTACGCCAAGTATTCATATTTGAAGGTTTGGTTGGTTTTATAACATCATGGTAAAATCACGGATTTAAATTTGAAGGAACATTAAATATTGCAGGATATGAAGCTTTTCAATGAGCCTTTTTTTTACTTTTAGAGAATTGGCCAATACCTAAACTTAATTTTTTTTTACAGAAAATACCTCTTTGCAAAAATGTATCGTAAAAAAATATTGAAGTATGTTATGCCCATTTCCAAAAATGTTAGAAATATTTTCCAACCACAAAAGACAAATTTATTTCATGATTTTTTGGAAATTATATAGCTTGATAACTCAGCAAATTCTTCTTCAGCATTTGTTGGTAAATGACTGCCATTATCCGTTTCCTCTATAAAATTCCAATGAATTCAATTCGTTTTCAACATCGATATTTCGTAGAAATCACTTTTGAAATTCTGTCCCAAAACATTTCAAATGGTAAATTATTGCTTTTCGAATGAAATCTTTCGTGAAGTTATTTTTTGTTGTCTCTCGTATTTATAAATAGAATTTTGAAAAAGCATTTATATATAGCATTTACAAAATAATTTTGTATTTATAAAAGCATTATTTTACACATTTATTTCTAAATATCCATTTACAACTCTATATGCAATTTCTATGAAATAAATCATATAAGACATTCATTTTTCAAAAATTACTTACAAAAAGTATAAAATTTTAAAGCTATAATTCATTGTGAGAAAAGCCAATAAAGTCGTATTTCTATTCACTAAAAATGTGAGTTTATTCAAATTTAACAACATGCATCAACTTAGTTCTCTAAAGAGCCACAGTACTTTTGCATGAAGAAATAATATTTTGGTAATGGAAGTTCAGATCTTTACAAAAGTTTGAAAATAACTCGGCTTTTTATTCAATGAATAAATCTGACAGCATTAAATTGTTTATACTCACACAAAAAAACAGCTTTTATATATGGGGATACATTTTCATCTACAAATGCTTTTCGATGAATCATGCAGTGAGTAAAAATATGTTTAATGCTTTTAGCTTTAACTTCTGATACAAACATAATTTCCTAAACTACATTCTAATATTATCTGTAGAGAACCTGATACAGCTACTACATTGCAAATTTCTATTTCATTTTCAATTTTAACTTTAGGATAAATATATTTGCCTGCTGTGCCTGGTTTCAAAGGACTACAATATAATTGTCAAAAATGATGTTTATATCTAGAACTTTTTGAACTATTTAACACGTGAACTCTTTACCACTCCACTTAACTGTAACCTTACTTCGCTTTAAGAATTTTTCTGCCCGCAGTTTAGAACTTTGTTGTTGGTAGTCATCCATGGGAGACATGGGTTTTTTGTGTTTGTATTTCTAATATTTTTGTGTATCATATCGTCATTGTAATGTGTAAATAAAAGTATTTTACATATATTTATATTAACTTTCTAATCACATTCATTTTGAAATCTCATTCTTACGGTTCATTTCGCTAGAAAGGTAAGATAAATTTTATATGAAATTTTCTAGTTTGGCGGCTTGCTTTGGTGAGGTAAAAATAATTTTCCATGCAATCGTCTTTCATACACATATCTTAGACAAATAAAAATATCGCATGCTTCATATAAAGGAATTGCGAAGTTTGGGCTGTTAATTAGCTGTTAAAGTTAGCCTTGTAATAAGCTTATGTAATCGGTGATTGCTAATTTCAAAAATTTGTCTGGTGTAAGTAGCATCTGGAAAAAAAATTATGAAGTTCATTTTCATAATTTTATTGCAACAAGTAACTTGACATTTCCACCTAAGTAGGACTTTTTATATTTTTGTAATCGAATATGTTTCATAAGTATAAGTGAATATGTTTCTTTGACAGCAACACATTTGCTAAAGGTTTTTTTTTTTTTTTGTATTTGAGGCCCTTTAGTATCACATCTCCTTTAAATGTGAACAGGTATCCGAGGTGAACCTGTGGTATTTGACTTTGTAGTGATCTCAATATATTCTTGTGTGTTACCTGTTTGCTTTTTCTACTCTTTAATTTTTATCTAGTTTTAAGTTTTTATGCTTTTTGCAGTGTTAATTCCAGAAATAAAACAGACTTTTTATCACGTAAAAACTTTTTCAGAAAGATATTACATATTTTGCTACAATTAACTGAAATCCTAAAATATTAGGGTAATATTAATTTTATAACCTATAAATTTGCACAAATTATATTTTTCTTAATTATGATAAATAATAAATGAACAATAGACATAATTTTAAAAAAAGCAAGTTCTTATAATAACTTTTTTGTTTCTCTCGAAACATCTTTTCACATTTTTTTTTTCAGTGAACCATAGTAGTAATTATCTCTATTTATTTGTCATCTTTTTTTTAATGATTACTGTTTTAATATACTAGTATTTAATTAATGCATGTTTTCAACATCATATAACCAATGCTTTTCGTGATAGAATTTTTTCATTATTTTCCTCTTAATAAATCATAAGAAACACCGTTTATGTCACAGGAAACTGTTTCATTCTGGAGTTGTGTAATACAGAAAAACGCCTTCGCAGGAATTTTCAATCATCTTATTAGGATTTGTGGGACTTTCAGAGTAATTATAAAGTAAACTTTGACATTTTCTTTTACATTCATTCATTGTTTATTGTTCCGTATTGTTCATTTTCAAAAAAATCTATTAGAATTACTACAGATGATTATTTTGTATAACCAGTTATAGAAATTTTTTTGATTATATGATAGCTTAAAAAAGTATCTTAATTTTTGTGATGTCTGATATTCATATAATTATAAATATTTCTTAGGCATATTCGTATCTATCTAATCATGCTAGTCAATTGAAATAATAGTTACTTTCGAATAGTTTCCTTGCAAAAAACAGAATATTACAATTTTTAGGACTGACAATTAATTGCTTCAAAATATCGATATTTATTGAAATTATAACTCAAATATTGTTTATAAGACTAGAAATTTTTAAATGACGTACTAAAATTAAAAGTATAAATTATATTAAAATTAATATTATTTGCATCACAGTTAGTAACGTTTTCTTTTACAAAAAGTTTTTGTAGAAAAATACAAAATTATTGTCAGTTTTATTTGACTTTCAAAGAAAGAAGTTATCTTTAGAAAGAAAAAAAGTTATCCATTTACTTTAATGCTAATATAGATAGCTATAAGATAATAAATTTACTATCTTTGAAATTGACTTGATATTTTTTCTGGATCTTTTTAAAATTTGAATATTTATTTTTTATAAATTTTCCATAACAAACATTTTTTAATTTAAAAAAAAAAAATTATTTCCAATATATCTTTCAGGGGCTAAATTTAACTACATTTGAAGAAAAAAAAAAGTACCAAGTGCACTCGAATCAAAGTTGACAGTCAAATGAAAGAAAATATCTTATCTTAATAGCCGAAAGTTACATCAATTGTAAGAATAAAAAAAAAAAACATGCGTGCAATAAAATCGGATAAAACAGACAAAGCGCGAAGTGTCGCATTTATTATGTAGCCCGAGGTGTTTTTTTTTTCTAAGAAGCAATGAATCGCCGTATGCAGCGATTGAAATATCAATGTATTCCGTTCCCTTCTGTTATTTGTCAAAGTACTCAATGCATGCAATGCCTTTTTTTATTGATGTTTTTCTTTCGGCGCTTTTAATTTACACAGGGAAAATAAGGATTTTGAAATAAGTTTTATTTTCTGAAGAGAATGATGAATTTGATGACTGTTCGAATAAGTTATTAGCATATATTTTTAATGTTTTACTTATTTAATAAGAAAGCTGTATATTCTTTCTTTTTTAATGGTTTTAATAGAAATTTAATGCATTTTTTTTAACTTTATATTATTATCACTTAGTAGCAAGATTTGGCATACAACCAAAGTCTAAATTAATTTTCAGAATAGTTGGTCTATTTTGTTTGGGCATTTTGAAATGTCTATTTTATAATGAACATTTACACCAAGGATGGCCAACCCGCGGCCTGCCTTGAATATTTTTCCAGCCAGTGAGATTTATCACACTTTTGTAAAATATATTTATTTTATAATGGTCAAAGTAGTGACAACCAATGTATTAAAAAATACATTATGTGTGCATCAATATATTGAAAAAGTAACTGTCGAAATTATGAGAAAAAATTAACTTTAATTTTAAAATAATATTCTTGCGAATATATGACAGATATTGCCTGTTTTATTTATGAGTTTACAGTTATGAATTCGCAGAATAATTAAATTATATTCTGCGAACTCATAATGCGTGCGCCTCTTGGGAAAAGATTGCCTATTGGAACTAGCATAACAGGTTTTGTATTTCACTTTAAGTGACCATCCCTAGATACTCACAGTTAATTGTTGATAACAGAGCTAACCAGAGTCTTAGTTGAAGTTGTTAGCGTTTTTGATTCAACTTACACATGCGAATCGTTTTTTTTTTTTTCCCCTAAAATGAAATTGACCAAACACAAAACACTCTCACACAAAACTACACTAACCTGCCACATCAATTACGGTGTGCAAATACTCAAATTGAGATCGATTTGCAAAAGCTAAGTGAAAGAGTGGAGAAAAAAATATCGCACTAGTAAAATAAATATTTTTTATTTCATTTATATTTATATGTTTTTTATATTTCATTTTTAGTGTTATATATTTCTTTAGATTGTGCGTTTATTATTATTATTATATTTTTTGTGTTTGCATGTAAACACAAAAATAATAAACAATTATGTTTTAATTTTTCCCTCCAAAAAAATGCCTGTAGTGGTTCTAAATCTAATATGGGGATATACAATTTTAAATGCGACCCACGGAGTTAGGATGCATTTCCAAAGTGGCCCTCGAGATCATTTGGCTTGGACACCCCTGATTTACACCAACATTGATGTTTAAAAATTCCCATATTGCAATTTTGCAAAGTTTTATGAATTCTTTACTAAAGAATTTAAATATATTTTAAAAGCTATTGCTTTTCATAAATTTTCATGCACATGCATATTATAATAATAAAAAAGTGTAACAGACGGTTCACAATGAATTGAAAATTTATTCTAAAAAAATTGGACCAGTCGTTTAGACACTATTCTAAACAACAATTAATATTTTAGTCTTTTTATAAACCACACTTTAAAGAAACTGAAAAACTTCATTTAAATTCATGAATTTTCAGAAAGACCGTTTAAATTTTCAACTAAATATTTTGGGACGTAAAAAAGTTATTTTAGTTGTCAACTTGTAACAGTTTTCCGCTAGCTCGGCAACAATCGCTTACGGCATAATAACTTTTCCGTATTTCCATCAAAAGAAAGAGCACTGTATTTTAAATACAATTTTTAGTATAGCTAAACCTTAAAAGATTCATACTAGTTCATTTCCATAATTTAAATACGTATTTACTCAAATGCATCCAACGAATTCCAAATTAACACGCGCATGAGTATAAAGAAGTTGAAAAATGATATCCACCAAATGTAGACTATAATAACTATAATTAACTATTACATAAACATATTACAAAAATTATTTTCTTTTTCAATGGCTTGACAGCCCCATGGTGAACGAAAACCGTCTGCCTACTTACAAATTGCGAAACAGGGGTTTTTTTCTTTTTACGGAACATGATTATCAGCCCGAAATCCAACGCTCTACTCTAAATTATTTAACATATTCACAGAGCCCTTTCGAAATATTGAATAATTTACGCATATATTCTTCTTCATTGGCGCAACAGCCCATGGTGGTCCAAGATCATCTTCCTACTAACAGATTCTAAAACATCAGATGTTTTCCTATTTACGGGGTAGTGTTGTCAGCCCTACGCCTTACAATCATATTAGACCGGAACTTGCGGCTTAAAGTGGATTCCGTACTGCTGCAAACATCCATAGTACTAATGGGACTTGAGCCCGAAACCTATGGCACCAAACGCTAGAGCACTAATAACTCGGCCATCAGGTCCCTTATAAACATTTTGTCATGTAAATAGGGTTATTTAAAAATAATATTGTTTTAGCAATCAAAACGCTTAGATTATTTATTTATTTTTAAATTTGCCAACGGCCGTACCATGCTGAATGTACCGGTTCTCGTTAGATCACCGAAGTCAAGCATCATTGGGCGCGGTCAGTACTTGGGTGGGTGACCACCTGGGAACACTGCGTGCCGTTGGCAAATTTGGGACCTGAATGGCCGAGTGTCTAGCGCTCTGGCGCTCGGTGCCACAGGTTTCGGGTTCGAATCCCGGCGGTGCCATGGATGTTTGTAGTGGTTCGGAATCCACTTTAAGCCGTAGGTCCCGGTCTTCTATGACTGTAAGAGCGTCACGGAGCAAAAGTCAGGCTTCTACCTACGGGTGCTCCATCACAACAGAAGCTGCTTCCTTCCCCTTCAATCATGAGTCCATATGGGCTTGTGGGCTTGGCCAGCCAAGTGGGATAAGAAACAACAACAACATTTTAAATTTAAAATGGCAGCAACAATTTAACATTGTTTTTAAAGACATTTAAAGATCATTCCTTAGAAAAAAAATATATAAGCAGCTTTTAACATCACGATAAAAAAAAAGAAAAAAAAAACTTTCAGTTTTCAAATACTTCAACATTTCAGGGAAAGAATTTAAAGTATCAAGAAAATGTATCGAAATTTCTTCGAAATTTATAACCAGTTCTGTCACGGACAGAGAGACTCATTTTATTTTTGATCAAGAAAATGATTTTTCGGAGTGTCATATGTATATATATCACCACATCTTATTGGTCTAAAAAGAACGAAGAAAATCGTATTCGCCAAGCATTCCTATTCCTTTCTTCTTGAATTCATTCTAAAGAATTATTCATGGTATGTTTTCGTAGAAATTCTGACAGTCAAGCCTTCTTAGAAAAGCCAAATGATAAATGGATCAAAGAATTAGAATGAAATAAAACTGATCATAATTTGTTTGGATAACATTTTAAATGTATTTTTTCTTAAAAGATGTAAAAAATGTTTTATTTTTATGTTTATATTTTATTCTTACTTATTGATTTTCGTTCCAAAGATTCCCTTTTTTCTCCATTCCAAAGTTCCGAAGGTTTCAATTTTTTCTGAATTAATCTGCATATAGTTAAATAACTTGTAAAAAAAATATGTGGAACTATTTTATAAGAAAATGTTCTTTATGAAGAAATATGTGTATTTATAGCTATATTTTTCAATAAAACTAAACTTAATTTTAAATGCATTGTTTCTTTCATTTAAATTAGTTTTTTCGTTTAGTATTTTATTAAAATACAATGAATTTAAGGGAATCTAATAGGACCAATTAGTTGAAAATACTCCTTTTTAAAGAAAAAAGTGTATAAATGTTATTTAATATATTTATTATTTATTAGTTTACAATTTTTATTATAATACTTTATAATCTATATTTTTATTTAATTTACGTTATACTAATCCGTATAACTATCACATTATTATGTGTTCTCTTTATTTTCTCTGTATTAATTTGTGTGTTCTGGTCTTGCCATCATAAACAAATATATATATATATATATATAATGTTTTATTTCATTAGTACGTAAATGTAAAAATATCTACATAGTAAAAAAAAAATAATTGAAATAAAAGTAATGCACAGATTTCAAAACTTGTTTTATACGAATTTTTTTTTGTACATATTTTATTTTTCTCCACAGAACAAAATATTTTAAAATAAAATAAGGAACGTTGCTATTTGGAATAGTTAGAAAATACTTTACATAAACGTAATATTTTGTCCGATTATTTTATTTCGAAAAATATTTATTTCTTTATGTTTTTGTATTTTTAGTTGCTAATTCCTGTAGAAAAATATGATTAAGTAATAAAAATATTTATTATATATCTTTATAGAACCGTTTCAGAAAACATAAAACCCTTTTAAGTATTTAATAATGAAAAATTAAACATTGATTATATATACTTTAATAATTTATTTTATATTTAAAAATAATTATGGTCTTTTGGCATTCCTAAATTTGTTCCTTTAGAATACTTAATTTTATTGAATTTCTTAAATGCGTTTTTCATTTCTTCTTAGTACTTGTCTTATTCAAACGAATTAAGAAAAGTACTAAGATATGTTTTTAAAAAATGTTCAGTGTTTACAAAAGAATAGTCTAACTTTAAAAGTCAACATTTCAAAGACTAAAGAAATTACAAACACTTTTGGAAAATTAAATTAAAAACAACATTCTAAAGTTGATAAAAACTTTAAATAATCAATATAATCACAGCCAGAACGACATCCAGTCAATAAGAGAATTCTTATCACATATTTTCAGGCTATCCTGTGTTTTTATAAATTATCTTCAATATTTAAATGGAGTATTTGCATTATAAACATTAAATAAAAGAGCCTTAAAGTTTCAAAGCTGTGTTGAACATTATGAATTATGCACATATGTATATTTAAATAATAGAAATATTATATTGTTCCAGCATATTATAATTTATTTAAATGAAACTAATTTTTTGAATTATTTAAAAAGAAAATTCCTAAAGGAAAATTAACTTATGTAAAAAAGTACGTTTATTTGTCTGACTGTCTCACTTGACAATAAATGTGACAACGGTAAAAAATTATATAACTCTGGGACTATTTACCTTGTGTCTGTCTTGACACAGGGATGTGAAAGGCAGTAAAGGCTGCTTCAAGAAACATAAATAATATTTATTTTCTTGAAGTTTCCTGCCGCAAGTTTCGTGCTGACTTGTAAATCATATAAATATTTACTTGACAATACTTACAGTACGAAATGTTTTTTTTAGAAAGGACGATAAATATTTTATTAGTTATCTGTGTTTCGTCACGTTATTTCGACTATGAAGTATAGAAGTTTCACCATCATCCTTAACATTTTCAGGGTTATTTATAACTTATCAAAATTTTAACTAATAATTTCTCACGTTTCTTACATTATAATGTTTATCAACTTCAACAACTCATGTACAAGTATTACTGGATCTTTTCTAAACAAATAACTAAAAACTTTTTATAGCATTTGCAGTTCGCCGTGCTTTTATGAATTAAAGATTGAGTGAGATACACAAATTTTTATAGTTAAATTTCGTAATTTTTTTATGCTGAGATTTGCATGTTTCCAACTTTTACATTAGATGTAGGCCTTTATTTTACACAAGTAAGCACAATAAATAATATATATTGTATGTCATATATAATATTAAATATTATAAAAGTAGTAAAATAAGTCATAAAGCAATGAAAAATAAGAATTTAAATGTAAAGTGTAATCAATGAAGAAGTGTAAATAGTGCTTGGCACTGGCTTTATTACTGGCCTTTTTTTAAATACATGTATTTTAAAATTTTTTTATTAGTATAATAACATAAAATATTACATAACAATACATAAAATATAACATATTACATATAAAATTTCTGAAATTTTGAATCATATTTTAAATGAAAGTAATGTTCCAATGGTGCTTGATGGTCGAGTTATTAGCGCTCGGTGCCCCAGGTTTCGGGCTCGAGACTCGACGGTGCCATGGATGTTTGTAGTGGTTCAGAATTCACTTTTTAAACCGTAGGTCTCTGTCTAATATAGAGTATCTGTAGAATGTTGGACGTAGTGCAGTCAACCATAAAAAGAAAACATCTCCTGCCTCAAAATATGCCAGTATTCAGATGGCCTTGACCCACCATGAGGCTGTTGTGCCAATGAAGAAGAAAGATGTTCCAAGGAAAACCCATTTTATTATTGGAAAAAATTTGAATAAGTTTTTTTATTTTTACAAACTAATATAAATGTATTTTATATTATCTAGTATTTGCTTTATCTATTTATTTTTAGTTCTTTCCGAAAAAATTATTTTAAACTAATAAAAATTCTGAATTGCTATACAGAAATTTAAATACTTTATATTTTGGAAAAATTGGCAAAAATAAAAAGTAATATAAAATTAAAGGTATTGTTTATATTTATTTATATTTAAGAGTGAAAATATAATGAAACCTAATAAAATATGTTTGGTTGTTTGCTTTATAAGATATTTTTCTTAGCTTGCAAAGGGGCATAACAAAAGACTTATTAAAATATATTCCTATTATTTTAATGTTATTTTAATTCATTTACAAAGCATTACAGAAGGGTTCATGAGGAAATACCCAAAATGGCGGTGATTATTTTATATACTGTATTTGAATACGAATACATAGTAGATTATGATTTATTATATTCTCTATTAAATTGATTTTTAAGTTGAAAAAAAAAACATGCAAATTTAATTTGAAAATAACGTGAGACGATTTTCATTCTTGGTTATTTTGTTTTTGTGTATTACCGGAATAAATCCTGAAATTTGAATGCTTTTTTGTAAAACAAAAATAAACATATTAAATGATTGAAATTTGCATTAAATCATTAAGTTATGATAAAACTTCCTTATATGCACGAAAAAATACATTTTTTTAACATGATATGTTAATAAACATCAATTTCAATTGAAATATTAACATATTTTCTTTTTGAAGCAAGGGAAAAGAATAAAAAGTTAATTTAATCTTTTCCATTACCCTATTTTTCTTTTAAATTATATTACTTGTTTCCTCTTTTTTTGTGATATGCGTATAAATTAATCTTTCAATCATAATAAAATATGTATAAATCTTTTTTCCTCTTATAAAAGATTAAATATTATTATTTCTATTCATACACATTTTTTTTCCTTTAGTTTTTCTGAATAGTTGTGTGTCATTATTCAAGCAATTGAAAATAAAGTATAAAAAATAAAATTTAGTTAGATCTAAATTTTATTTTAATTATTTATGTGATAACTATTTTTACAAAATAATTAACTGGAATTTTAAATTTTAAATATTTTAATTTATTTGATTTAAAATATTTAAATTATTAAAAATTTAAATAAAATAATAAAATATTTATATTAATTTTATTGTATTTATTTATACGAATTTTTAAATTAAAATATAAAATGTTTTAAAATATTCAAAAACATTATTTTTATTCATTAATTAATCCCTTATTTCATGTCAACAATAATTTGATTTCTACTTTTTTTATATCTGAAATTTTAGTGAAGAAATCCTAAATATTGTGATAATTTTTAGGTAGCAAATTTTATGCTTTCATATTTCCTGTCATTGAGTAAAATAAAATATTTTTAAATCGCCAATTGGTTTCAATGGATTTTTTCAGATGCCATTACTCAAACTTTATTTTCTCTTAAAATAAGGCACTAGGGCATTATTTTTAGGAATGGCCCTTTTTTGTCCAGTAGAAAAAATTGATAAAATATGAATGGCTCCCAACAATAAAATATTCATGAGATGAGCCCTTCAGATTCTTTTTTCTCTCACAGTGCTTGCATTGAAAGAAAAAAATTCAATCGGTGCTTTTCCTTACACCCACGCGAAATACGAACTTGTTTCTATGGAGTTTTTGAATTCTTTGACAAATATTTAAGGTTGAGTAATGAAGTGATACAATAATTTATAAAAGGGAAACTGTCCTATTTTAAATTGTATTTCTATTATTCATAATCCAGATTTTACTTTTACTTTTTAATAAACGATTTATTAAATCATTTTTCTTTAAAAAATTCTAGTTTCAATATGTTTAATATTGGTCAACTAAAACAAAATCATTGGTGATCTAGTTCCATGCTGACCGCTTGCTCTGTAATATCCTAGATAAATCTCAGTCCACGACGATGAAACCAATTTCAATAAAAAATTTCATAATATTTTATACAGGGTGTTCATTAAAATAAAAATCATTATTTACATCTATAAATTCTTTCAGTTATGTATGTTTTTCAAATAATTAATTTGATTAAATATAACCACAGCATTTCCACGCGAAACACACGTAAAATGTAGATTAAAGTATTTGCAACATAATAGAATCCGAGATCTTCCAGATAAAAACTACAAAAACAACGAATATAAAAAACATTGCGGCGCCGTTAGTGTTTACCTTTATAAACATTAAATTTTACAATTTAAAATATCTATATAGATCTAGTATAGAACATTCTATTGTGTGTAAGGATTATAGAAAACGTATTTAGAGATGTAAATGCCTTTAAGAATTAATATTAATATAGATTTAAGAAATAAGAAAAAAAACGAGACTCAATTATAAAAAAGACTTTAAAATAAGTGAAAATTATCTAAAAAAGGATTTATAATATCATAAAAAAGACTTGTGGTATGCCGTATAAGTAGATTGTAGTTTATTATTATATTGTTATAAACTAATATCTTAAACCTCCATCTTTTTTGGTTATAAGTTACCATTTCTACTAATGTAACAGATAATAATAATCATTAAGGTAGTAATGAAATGGACAAAATGATATCTATTCGTTGAAAATAATTTTCTGGTCAGTATCAAGCGAACTTCATTTCCATGGCAACTAAGATCACGATGATAAAACTTTTACGTTAAAAGGAAAAAAAAACATCAAGTTCTTTTTTTATTAAGTGTTTATTATTTTTGCTATTAAGTGTCGAACTGTATTGAAAAACGTTTGGGCAACAATGGCTGTATTTTAGTTTTGGAATCGAAATATGGAGTTTGAATGTATTTTAAACTCAACAATTTTTATGAATATATATCAAAGATAAAAATAAAAACCTGTTGCTCTGCAAGGTTTAATGTTATTGTCAAAAAAAAAAAAATACTAGGCGATTTTATTTTTAAAAGTAATAATGTTACTTCTCAATTGTTTTACTGAATAGGAAATATTAGATTAGATCCAAAAAAGAGACATCTGAGTATTCTGTTTTTGAAAAACGTAAACATTTTTTTTTTATTGTAAAATAAAATATATATTCTCAAAAAAATAATAGCAATTTATTTTAAATTATTGTATTATTCTCTGATAAAAACAGGGATACAATTATTTAAGCTCTATTTTTATAACACTGGAAATACCCAATTTGTGATTTAATGATTTCGTATGCAATTAATGTTCTTAAGAGTTCAAGATCGAATTTTCTGGTCATGTCTATTGCAAACACTACGTTCAGAAAAGGAAAAATCCTCTATGACAAATATCATATCATGTGTAAAGCCTCTCGCATCAATATAAATATGCTTAGTGAAAGGTTTACTAATTTTCTCCCGCAGGACACACAAAAATATAGTTAATTACGCAACCATAAACTCTTTAAATTACGCCTTGGCTCACCTACAGTATCCAGGCCATGTAGCCATTGTTTAAAAATATGAGGATATTAAACATAAAAATATTTCCAATTATGGAATAGAATAGATAAAAAAGATTGATAATAAATAACAATATAACTTGGGATTGATATGTAATTTTATAGGGCTGTACTGTATTACTGTATCAGTAACAAAAGCAAAAATGGAGCAATAGGTAGGTAATAAAAACAAAATTAAATTTAGGATATAAACATAGTGTGCCAAGTTAAAAAAATAATAGATTTTAAATTACGGAACTTAAAATATCATTGTTTAAAATGAGGAAATGACATAGAGAAAACAATTAATATTTCCAGAGTATTACTTTCTTGGGATGGTTAATGATTTGTTTCTTTTATTAAAGTTCAAAAAGTTTCTTCAGTAAATTAATTATTTTGTATTTCATCCATGAGTTATAAAATATTTCTGACAACATTACTTATATACTACATATATAATATTGCCAAAAGGAGACTTTAAGATGTCATTATTTTGAAGAAGGACAGTTATAACATAATGAAAGGGTTCCCCAGTTTACTCGACATGAACAAAATGGAGGATTCATTAATCACATTAAATGGTCGACTCGTTTCAGATTTACTAATAAAGGACTATGATTGTTTGTAATTAGAATTTCATCTCTGGAAAGATTTTATGTATAATTTCAAAATGTTTTCTCTCTATATTTCTAATTCTTGTAGCTAATCATTTAATATATAATTATTTCAATTATTTTTAAAATATGAGTCATGATATTGAATAATTTTGAGACATCGCTTTAATATATTCTTTAGTAAAGCTGAGGACGTGTTATTATAATAGCATGCATGTATGCTATTGTCAAAATATTGGAATGCAGTCATGCAAAAGCTTATGATCCATTTGTAGGATTTATTAGATGGGAAAGTTTGGATAGCAGATAAGCTTGATTGGTTTTCTATTTAAATTGATATTTTAAGTTATTGAAAACCCTAAGGCTTTTCAAATTCTCAGAAGTATATATTTAAACAGAATTAAAAATTTTGAAAAGTAATGCAGAAATCATTTCATTTAGATTGTAATAGCTTTTTCCATTTCCAGTGGTGTGCTGTTTTGGGTTCTACAATAAATGAACCTAAGATAATTGGTGTTAAAATAAAACAAGAAAAATATGAATGCAGTATATAGTATTGCAATGAAATAAATATTTGATATTGATTTTTTGAAAAAATTATAAAATTATTTTAATATTTTAAAGCTGCAATAAATCATTTGTGCTAAATCTTAAATTCATTTAAAGAAATTATCACACATTCGAAATATGATGCAGGAGTTAGATTTTTCAATAGCTTGTTAACTGATAGCCATTACAAAAATTAACTATTTATCAACAAACTAATAACCATCATTAAATTAATTCAATGTATTAATTTATAGGTTTAAAAGTGCATTTTTCTTAAATATATGACTTCACATTAAATTTTATTTTATAAAAAAGTAATATGTATTTTTAACAAACAATTTAGAGAAAAAAAGTAATTTCTCTTTGAAATTTTTCCTATTGTTTTTAAACTTTCTAATCGAATAGCTTGTATATTTCTTTTAGCATCTTTTTTTTTTTTTTTATTATATATATATATATATATATATATTTTTTATCTTTTAGTCTTTTCAAAACTAAAATTTCTTCGCGGAAGATAAAGTTATATTTTTAGACCACAAATATCTCCGGACTTTTGTAGAAAGGTCAAAGTATCTTGGCTGAATTTTTATGTCTTTTAAAAACTGGATGCAAGATTCTTATATTATGTGTTTCAGGACATAAGAATCATTTATTTATATTACCTTCTAGATTTTTTTTACACAAAAATAAATTATCCTTTCACTCTGAAAGGGAAACCGCAGAGATCAATGGAAGTTGCAATGATGACAAATTAGTTTTTTTTCAGCAAGAAACTTACTTTCCAACTAAAAGCCAAATGCTACCTTCCCACGCCACACATGACTTTAGAAAGAATAGCAAGATAAAGACGATTTTTTATTGTTATTATGATGGTCTGCTATTCGATGCTGTCGCAAAATTTAAAAATAAAATTTATATTAATAGCTGACCTAGGAAAAAACCTTTCATTGTGACATTTTAGTTTTTATAGATAAAAAAAATATTATTAAAAGTAAAATAACCTTCTGATGTATATAAAAAGGACTTTTTATTTTCTGACGTGTATAGTTTTGCAAAAAAATGGGACTGTACTTTGAGGTGAATGTCATGGGTTCGATGCTCGTCTTATTTAAATACATATGTTTCATAATCACAAAATAACTTATCATCTAGTCTACGGTAAACTATCCATAAGTTGTGTTCAATGTACTTTGTGTCTTGTATGATAAGTTCCCTTATGTGTTTGAGAACAGAGAGATCTCTTGAGGCTGGATGGTCTAGATAGAACATCTACACTTGCAAATGTAATTTGCAGCAAATTTTTACAAATTATGTCATAAAGCAGTTCACTCTTAAATTTCTGAAAATGGGCTCCTATTATGTTCATAGATTGAATATAATGCAAACCTAAACCATATATCGAAAACAAAAACTCTGCCACATTCATTTTCAAAGCTATCGTAACGCCTATGCACAATTATTCCTCAACAGGTAGAAGCGCGTTTATCCTTGTTAAAATACTTGATGTCATTTCACTTCCATCTGCGATGAAGACTACATAATCCCGGAAGAAAAGACCCGCATGAAGCAGATAATTCCAAATCAGACAAGAACACCACGTGTGCCCAACTGTTAACTATGGTATTCAGATCACTTTAACTTTCCCTATATCTGCAATGTTTCTTCGAAAATTCAGTTGTTTTCAGCTGTTTATCATTCATTATTATCGAAAATTACTTTTCATTTATTCAAAAAGAATTTTTCTGCGTTTTACGAATATGTAAAAGATTAAAAACAAAAAGCAGGCTATAAATTTGCAAAAAAAAGTGATTTTAAAATGCTTTTAATCTTTAAATGTCTCAAAAGAAAAAATTCAACTGAAATTTACTGTCATTCCACACCAACTATACTCGTCGGTTCAAAATATTTATTGAAAGGCTTCGGGCTTAATAGTTAAAAGTCCTCTTAGATTATCGATTCGAAAACTTTTTTTTTTCCATTTTTCATTTTTTTCCAGATACGAAAATAATTATTTCTCACATTGCATCCAGTATTCAATTTCAATTTCTTCAATTTTCAAGTATTCGAAATCATCAAACTTCAACATTCCGAAAAAAATTTAAAAACAAAAGTATATTTTGTATCCGTGTGCTTATTAAGAAATTTTTATATTCTTACTTTTTCATTTTCATATTGAGTAACATCCATTTTATTTAGAAACTATGATGATGAAAAGGGTTGTAAGAAAAAATTTCTTTCGTTAATGTAATGACTGTTTTTGTTCTTTTTCTTGGCTTCTAATACATGGTTGGAATTGTTAATAATATAAGTTCAATTTATTTAAAACTATCTCATCAAAATCAATTGAATGATTTTTAAATAAATTTATAAACTGTAGTATAAATTGATTTGTTATAAAAAAATAATAATCAACTGAAAACCAAAGCAGAGTTTTGCATTGCGCTTACAATTAAAAAAATTATGCTTGTATTAAAACGTATAAAAATATTTTTTTTTCATTTTAAATTACAACTATTTAAGATCTTATTACTTTGTTGAATTAAAAATTACAATAAAAATTACAACAAGGAAAATAATTTTCAGTGTCGTTTTTTTTATAAACTTGAAGAATATGAATTGGAAAAATACTCAAATAAAGAAAAATAACATTGTCTCTATAAATATTTTTTATGAAGAACATTTATGCTAGTACCCAACATTTTCTGTAATAAAAAAATGTAAGATATTTTATCAACACTTAGTTGTAGATTACTTTATTTTTAAGTTTTTTTAAATTGATAAAGTTAGCTTTTCCTCAAAGAATACTTCTGCAGTTTATTCGGAAACATATATGAAACAAATGCAGTTTTTGTAGACTTTATTAAAGTGAAATATTTATTTTGAGTTCTACATCAAAGAAGCTTATTAAATATAAATTAAAATCAATTACATTTAAAAAAAGAAGAAATCATATACATAAGGTTTCAATACAAAATTAATTTATACAGGAATAAAATATTACTTCTAAGAAATGTAGACTATCAAAATAAGAAAATAATTGGCTAATTTTTTCCTCCATAACAAAACTGGAAGCCAAGATATAGTATACTTAAATATTCGTAAGTAAACCTCTTTGGTATTGAAATTTCGCTGAAGCGCATGTTTGTGGTGAAAGTCACCTCAGACATGTGTAAGTTCCTACCTAACCAATGTTTGAAAGAGTTTATTATTCTTTTAATTCAAGTTATTCAAATAGTTATACGTTTATACATAGTTACACCTTTCATTTTGTAAATATTACCTTTTAAAAAATATTATATAAAGAAATGTTGTTGATAGTAGCATTACTTTTTATTCTATTTTTTAAATGATATTTATTGTTTCTTTAAATTAGAAATGAACGATCACAAAATATTTTCTGCTAATTTTTTCATCTGCCATTTATAAATATCATTTGGAATTTCTACAATTCTGCTAAAATAACTCATGTATAGATAAATGGTATTAACACTGATATTTAATTTTATATTTATATTAACGTGTTATTTAAATATTGGTTTTATATCCGTACTCAATTTACAGTTAAATGTAAAAAGACGCAGTAAATATAAATTATTTCAAGCTATTATTTATACACAATTTATAACTATCATTTATGCTTATAAACTATTAAGTCATTCTATACATAAATCAAATTAATTCTTATTGTTGACGGAAAACAAACTGTTGGAAAAACTATTCTTCGTTTTTCAGTCTATGGATTTTTTTTTGGTACATTTATACTTTTTACACAAATAATTAACTATGCAATAAAATGGTAGATTGAATTGAGTTTTTTAACATAAATTTTCCGCCTGTTAACATTTTATTGTTTTAGAAAATATTTATAAGTTACGCACATTTATTTTCTCTTTTTGAAAGATAAAAATTTCTGAACGAGAAAATATTTATTAAATTTTTTAAATTGTAACATTGTATATTAAATTAATGGCTTTTTTATGCATGAAAAAAAAATATTTTTTAATATATTCTTTTAATAATAATCAGTATATATATTGATAAAAAAGGACAATCGATATTTTTTTTATTTTTTATTTAACATTAATTAATTTTGGCCTAACATATAATTTTATATAGGTACTAGAAAGAGGGAAAAATTGTTTACAAATTTCACTTAGGGACTTTTGCAATTTAATAATTTTGTTCATCGCATGCTGTATAAACGAACACTTTATTTACAAAAAGAATCTTTTCTTTAAATAGAAATAATGGAAGTATTTTCGAAGCAAAATGATCTATCTTTCATAAAATTTCTTTACATTTTTTTCATATTTCTAATATATTGTTCTGTTCTGTTCTGTTCTGTAGCATGCTTCTTTTAGTTAATAGTAAATCCTCTTATCTTCTATTGATGTTTCAGGACTTTATTTAGTATAAAGACTTTGAGTTATGTAGTAAAACAAAAACATAATCATTTTCCTAATTGATAATCATTTTAATTTTATTCCTTTTTCATTATTTAATTAATATTTTTCTTTGTATTTCTTTGTTTATTCAATGATTTCAAAAGAAATGTTATCACAGTTGTAAATCATATCTACATAAATATTGTTCAATATTTTAAAAATGATTTAATTCTATAATTACAATTTTTCTTTTCCTATATAATTCATAAAGTGATTTTTAACGTTTTACTGAATTTTTACTAAATAAAATATTCCAGCATTTAAATAATTATTCATTTCGCAACCAATAAAAGAATTCTACCTTTTAAAAACATTTTTATTTCTTGTTTTTTTGTACTTATTTAAATTTTAATAGGTTTATTACGGTTCAGTTTTAACATCATTTTGAATTCTTGATGTTAGGAATTATAACATGGATTGATATCAGGAATTATAACATGGATGATATTAGGAATTATAGCAAGGATGATATTAGGAATTATAGCAAGGATGATATTAGGAATCGTAACAATGATGTTTGGAATTATAACATGGATGGCGTTATGAATTACAAGTTAAATTTAAAACAAAAAAATTAACTTCCAATTCTTATTGTTAAATTATAACATGGATGGCGTTATGAATTATAAGGTAAATTTAAAACAAAAAAATTAATTTTAAATTGAATAATTTCCAATTCTTACCAGAAATGATAAACTATTATGTAATAGTTCTATCAATAGTTACTCCAAAACTTGATAAACATTTTCTTACGCATTAACTATTATTTACTATAATTCTCTTGATTGAAAAGAAAGAACATCTTTTAAACTGCAGATTTCACATTTTTTACTACAGCATTTTTATACCATTAAATATAATGTTAAGTCTCAAAATGTTGTATATTTAGAACTCCTTTCTCAAAGAAATGTTTCTGAACCATGGCAATTATTGTAAAAAATCAATTAGTAAAATAATGCAACTTATTTTATAAGCTATTTAAAACACGATGTAAAATAGAAATATTGATGTTTATTTTATAAAAAGAAAAATACATACATTGTTAATTTGAAGTAACTCTTATAATCTAAAAATCTGTTAAGAAATATTTCGTCTTACCAAGATATGGTGAAAGTGTGTCTTTCTGAATTAATAAATGTTATATTTGACTTTATAGATAGGAAAAGGTTAGTAAAAATAAAATAATTTTTTTGGAAAAAACTAAAGAAACCTGAAACTTTAATTTTTCCGTGCCTTTATAGATTGCTCTTGATAAATTAACGCAATACTAAAGTTCAAGTAAGGAAATATCCATTGTTGAAATGTTTTTGTTAATTGGCAATAATGAACTCTAATCAAACTGGATCAAACATTATTTTGACCTGAATGAGTTTTCAACATATTTTATTTCATAGAAAACTTTAAAATGTATGCATTTGCAATTATATATTTAGAAAATCAGAAATTAAATTTTTTTAATGAATTTATAATTCAAATTTTGCTTATTTATATGAAAGCCAGTAAAATAAACGAACACACAAACTGAAAACTTTCACAATTAAACTAAACGTTCCAAGCAATTTCGTGTTATAACAATTTCTATAGATAATAACTTATGTGTAAAATAAATATAAGAACAAAAATAATTTCCAGATTTATTATAAAGTGTTGGGGATAGTTTTATATATAAAAAATAAAAATTTATTCTTATATTAAAATATATTTATTTACTGAAAAGACTATGAAACTGTAAACATTCTTTTGTAACTTTTATTTTAAACATATAGAATGTAAAGAAATAGGATAATGTAAACATAAGGAGATATAAACGATGAAATATTTATTGAGATTTAAAAGTAACCTACCGTTAGAAACAAATCCGGATCGAAATCTAGCATACTGTAACCATGAGAAAGTCGCCAATCTTGCAATCCGAAATATTTCGCAATGACTTTAGAATTACAATATTGTAATTAGAGGAATTCGTAACTTCTTCTTTTTCCAAACAATATAATGACAATTTTATTGCTACTTTCATAGTTATTTGCAGACATTTTATTTATAATCAACCAGAACAGAAATATAATTCTTTTAAATAATTATTTTGATAAATTATTGATTATAAGATTGTTTTTATAACTTATGTCGGCCATTGAAACAGAATATAAACTTTTATGAAGTTGCCACTCAAGAAAATACGAAACAAACAGCAAAAACGATTTTTTTTTATTTTATTAATAACTAATGTTGGATTAAATAATTATTTCTTACTGCTTTTGGCATAGTTGAAGTTTTGTGACAATCATTATTTGAATTGGAGAGAAAAAATGTTATTTTTTATTTTTTAGAACATTAGTTCACGGCGAAAACGCCGCTAAAACGTATTAAATTTTTCTGTGGTTTTGTGATGTTTGTTTTTAATGCTGTCGACATAGTTAAAGTTTTGTGGCAACCGTTATTTGAATTCGTGTGACAACATTTAATTTTTTACTTTTAGAACGTTAGTTTATGGAAGAAAATGTCACTAGAAAGAATTTTGTTTCTGTGTTTTGTGAGGATTTTCTTGTTTTCTTCATTCATTTGATATGTCTGTGAAAGAGGTTTTAATAAGGCAATAGAGAGATCCTTTTCGCCTCCAACAAAGAATATATCAGAATAAAATGTAAGTTATTTCCTAGTTTCTTCTTTTTTTTTCTTTTTTATTAATATTGTTTTATCATTCGAATTCGGCATCGTGCACAATATGAAATATTTTTTTGACATAAAAGGAAAATAAAAATTTAGTATATCAGCAAATAAGTTTAGCGTAATTTTATCGTCAGAGCGATTATTATGATTGTTAAAATAATACTTTTTTGTGAGTTAGCAAAATAAAATCCCACATAATAATTTGGTGTAAAAATAATTTAGGAATAAAATTGTGGCAAAAATAGGGATATAATTTGGCGTTAAAGTGATAATATTTGGCGCAAAAGCACATCATCAAAATACTGCCATAACAATGGTAAAACCTTGGTGATAAAGCGATATAATTTGGCGAAAAGGCAATTTAGGCATAAATTTTTGGCCATAATGTCAAAATTTGGTGATAAAGCGATAATATTTGGCGAAAATCCAGTTTAAGGAATAAAATTTGATGTAATAGCTATAACTACTAATGTTGGTTGTAATATTTTATTTGATTGTGCTGTTGTTGTATTTGTTATATTAATGATGTAATGTTGTATTTCAACATTCATCGCCAAAAGTCATAATTGGACTAGTGACTTTTCTGTCATAGTGACTTTTCGTGATGAATATCGGCGAAATAGCGTTTTACAAAGACACCGAAATTCGGCAGCCATTTTGTTTATTTATTTGGCGACTTGGCATCCTACTCACGGATTTTTGTGTAATATCATTTTACCTCTAAACTACCTGGTACAATTATTATTATGCTTTGGCATCCTGGCGATGTATTTGGCACAAAGGATAAAGTATTCTAGATTTTTAATCAAAACTGTTTCTTTTTATTTATTTATTTTTATTATTATTATTTTTTATTTTTTTGAGTTCACAAGTTCTGGTATATACCACAAAGGATTTAAATAACTAAAAAATATTAGGAAAAATTAAATTTAAATAAGAAATAAATAAAATAAATTTGACAGGGGAGATCTGAAAAAATTTAATAGTTGCAAGTAAATAAATAAAAGTTACCTTTTATTACAGTAGTGGTACATCAGAAGGAGATTAGAGAAGGGGAAAAAAATGAGATACTAAGAACGGCACTAGGAATTTTACTAGTTTTCGATATGGAAATGTCGTAATTAGGGAGGAACTTCAAAATAACATTTCCCGTAAGAGAGAGAGAATTATAGAATTTTTTCAGAAATTTTAAAAATAAATTATCAGATGCTTGGGAGAAAAAGTGTCAAATGTCGTGATACAAAATAATGAAAACATCGAGTAAATGGTATATCTAGAAGGACAAGTAACATAACAAAATATCAAAAAATAAAGAAAGGGAGACGGGATTGATGTAACATAAAAGTAAGAAATTCAAAACTTGCATAAGGCTGCAAAAACAGGCTTATTATTAAATAAGTTGACAAAAGTTTGGTGTCCAAATGACTTTTAACAACAACGATGTTTTAACAGAACTTTTTAATATATTCTAATTTCTACTTATTAATCTATGAATCTTTCTATTTACACTTTGTCAAGCGACAACACAACATTTTTTTTAATAAGTTTTTGAAAAATTTATTTCTTACGTTGAAAGAAAATTTTGTTTCACAAAAATTTTGTTATCACTATAATTTGCTTTATTATTTTGTACATTTGTTATTTTGATGCTAGTTTTTATAGATGCATTTTTAAAACTAT
This sequence comes from Caerostris darwini, assembly GCA_021605075.1. Lineage (NCBI taxonomy): Eukaryota > Metazoa > Arthropoda > Arachnida > Araneae > Araneidae > Caerostris > Caerostris darwini. Next base: position 67,715 of record BPLQ01012450.1, on the reverse strand, counting down.
AAGCATCAAGCTTTTTTTTTTAATCGTTTGCCTACTTTTTTCTGCTAAATCTTTAAAAAATTGTTCCATTACGACATGTAGCTATCTACATTCTGTTCTCATAGCTGTAATCTTATTATTTTACACAAAGATGGGTTCTCTTCAGTTAATCAGGAATTATTATCAGGGAGTTCTTATCATATATGCATATATGTGCACATGTGTTCAAAAATTAAGCATAGTTGGTAATTATGTGAATAATGAAAGAGATCTAAGTCGAAAGGCGGGAAACGTTAATTCGAAAGTTAAACGGTAATAAGATGAGAAAACATTACAAAAGAAAGATAAAAATCATTTATTAGCTTAGATTTTATTATCTAAACAAATAGGTTGAAGGAAAACTGGCGATTAGAAGAGTTTTTGCTTTCATGAAAAGCAAAGGAACTTAAAAAGGTGATGCTGCAGTTTAATAGTATGTGTTGTGATTTCTGTTAGCCAGTTACTCTGCTGGAAGGTTTCCCATACTTACCATGAAATTGTGTGCTCAAAAAATTTCAAACATCATGAAGAGCTCTTTTTAGTTATAGGCCTGAGTTTGGAAGGTTGTAGGACTGAGTTATTAGTGGAAATTATCAACAGCGACTTCCATTTTTTTATCAGTTAACTTGAATCTCTAAATATTTTTTGAATATTTCATTTTGGAGAGTATTTTTTGCCACAGATAAAAATGCACTGTTTATTTATTATTTTTATATTGTGAGAAATAATGATTGATATATCATTTTTATTGAACAATATAATAAAACTATAACCAATGAACGATTCTTAAATAATACAATTTCAAAATAATTTTCCTAGTGTATTATATGAAGGAAGTATTACATATTTTCTCTCAAATTATGTATGATTTAACGTGAATTGAATACTTTATTTCTGTACTTTTGAGGATTTAAAATAATATATTTTATTGATCTCGGGAAAATTTTGAAAACTTTTATTTGATATGATTATATCATGTAAAATGCTAATAAGCAAGTGATTTAAAAAAAAAGGGGTTTTGTATCTTTTTTTCCATTTAATCTAGTCAGTTAAAGGAAAAAAATATAGATATTTTTTCAGAGCATTATTAGTATTTTAAGAAAATTTTAAATTTATGCATATCAAAATAAACTCAAAATTATCTCTAATAATAAAATCAAATAAAAGAAATCTTTTAAAATAAAATAATTACCTCTTTAATAATTATCTTTATTATTAATCAATAAATTGCTATTAAAAGAATATTTATTTGATTAAAAAAATTGTATTTTTTTACAACTTCTGCTCTGAACATAAACTGATTTATTATGTAAGGAACTACTTCTGTTTTTAAACATAGTAGCTTAAAAGATGTGACAGAAATTATTTCCTGACGATAAAAGCCTGTGATAATTTAAAACCCTTTCGCCTAATATGTTAAAGAAAACGTGGAAAACTGATTATTCTTAAGTGTCCGCGCGCGACTCTAGTGCGACTGTCACTACCAAGTCTTTCCAAAGCAATTACTGTAGCGAACGGCAACAGTGGAATCAAATTTATTCTTTATCAATATAGATTCATAGTTATTTATTTCTGAAATAAAGCATTATGTAATGCATTTTGTTATTTTTTAATATATATCTGCAAAATATGTTATATCTTATAATGGCAAATTTTTCTCTTTAGACTATTTTAATTTTTATGTCCATAGAGTTTTACTGCAGAAAAAAATTTCGTAAAGACGTAAAGGGAAATTAGGTGTAAACTGGTATTTATAAATATTTTATGTTATTCTCTTTAGTTATTTAAAAACAATTTGTATCATTATGACATATAAATGGATTTAAAATTCGCCGAATTTTATATTCTAAAACTTTCTTGGATATACTATGAAATTAATCTTTCAACACAACAAGGATAATTGAAAAATGTAATCCTCGTTAAGTTTTTTTTTCCAGTTTTAAATTAATTATTATTATTTTAACTTATAAATAAATTTTCTCTTTCCTTTTTTTTTTTTTTTTCAATGCCTCAAATTTATGACTAGTTTATGTAATAAAAAGCTCTCATAAATCCAATTTCAGAACTGATTAAGCAAAATTAAATATTAATTATTTAAAAAAAAGTTTTTATTAAAACTTTCAATTAAATAAGAACTAAATCTATACAGATTAGTTGAAAATACAGCCCTGAAAAAGCTTGCAAATTTTTTGATAAAGGTAACTGCCGTTGGATTATACTACATACCCTTGAATGGATCATTAAATGATTCAAATGTTTCTTATTTGGTCATACTAATAAAATAAATTTGTCTAGTATCTTTTGTAAAACTGCCTATATGTCCGAACGCCTAGTCAATATTTCCGGAAAGATTGCCGAATAGTTTAATTTAAAATTTCCACCCGATACTAAAATCTTGCGCTGTAGACCAACAGCCAATCGGAAGGCTTTTTTACTGTTTTCTAAGTCTTCCTATTGTTTGGCGTTCTACGATATAAGATTTTATTATCGGGTGGAAATTCACCTTTATTTTTTCCCCATATACAATGAGCAGTTGAAATATTTAAGCAAACAATTTTAAGAGTAAATAATTGTAAAAATAACTAATAACTAACTAAAAATAAAAAGTTGTGAACAAATTTCCAAGATATTTGTAACAACGGAGAAAATCTAACATTACAGAACATATTAGTATTTTTTAAAAGATAGGAAATATCAATGATTAAAAATGATTTTTCAATTTTTATCTTCAATATTTTATAAACGAAAATAGAACATTACAAAAATAAATAAGTTATTTGCAAAAATAAAACATTTTTCCTTATAAGCTACATTTTCTACAGATTTGTTTTTATAAATTGAGTCAAAATATTTCTTTTTTATTTTTTGCAAAGAATTCAATTCAATTTCTTTTCTTGCGCTGTTGAAGTACCCTTGGTTTGGTACATTTTCAATTTCACTCTAAAGGAAAAACTTTCTCAAATTCAAAGTACACTTTGAAGATCAGAAATGTAGACTTTTCAAGTGCACCCGGTTGAAATTCTTCTAGTTACGTAACTGAAAGCACCAATCAATGTGTTGACACATATTCTTCACGGTTGATTTAGATTATTTGTGTGCATAATGGAAAGTAATCATTCAGAAGCAGAAGTCAATTTGGCCAGGCCTGAGTTTCATTTATCTGTATTTGGTCGTAATCTTAAATAGAATGCCTTCAAACTTTTAGATTTTTAGTTTTTCTCAAACATCTTCATTCACGATGCTGTGAATGAAAGCTGAATTTGGAAGAATATGTTTGTGTTTGATTGAAATCATACGCTCCGTAAGTTACAAGGGTTTTTTTTTTTTTTTTTTTTGATATTTTCACATGAAAAAAAATTGTTCATCATTAAGTTTATTTTTTTCTTTCATCAACTATTATATTTATAAAGAACTTTTGAAACTACCTGTATTTTATTTTAAGAAATCAAGGATTTTATTTCCAACATCTATGCTAATAATAACACGTTATATACATATATATATATATTAGAAATATAGATTCTGTTTAAATCTAAATTTTTTTTAATTTACACAAACATTCATCAAATATGAGATATCTACTACATTAATCTATTAAACTACCATTCATGTTTATTAAATACTACTACTCGTGTGTAAATATACTATATACCATTATATCGACTTATTATACAATGGTACGATATATCATTATACCATGATTTACCATATACCATTTTACCATGATATATACCATTTTACCATACACTATTATACCATGATATATACCATTTAACCATATACCATTATACCTTTAATTTACCATATACCATCATACCATGATTTACCATACACCATATATAACATTTTACCATGATTTACCATATGCTATTATACCACGATTTATCATAAGCCATTATATCATGATTTACCATATATCTATGGTAAATCATTGATATATTGGCTTATGATAAATCGTGGTATAATAGCTTATGGTAAATCATGGTAAAATGATAATGGTTTAGCATATACCATTATACCGCGATACTGACTTGGAAGACAATGTGATGTTAAAGACAAAGGGATAAAGAATGGACTTGAAAGGACTTGGAAAACAAAGAATAAAATTTTTATTTGAATCATCAAATTTCTCGAGCTATATAAAAACATTCTTTAAAAAAATCGTTTATTTGTCCTTTGACCTCATCTTATTCATTGTATAAAAATATATATGCAGCGCGCGCTGCTAATATTCACACATTTTTTATATCAAAATTCGAACATTGTATCACATTTGGATTTCATTTGGGACATCTATTGGAGAGAACGTACTGGAAATTGTTGGTTTCAGTTGACAATGATTAGTGCGTGTATTTATGATGCAAGTTCTTATAGTTTAGAATTTATGAAAAAACAAAGGGTAAAACTTTTATTTGTTCCTTAATGTGTTTGTAAGCTTAAAAACTATCAAAATTTGTGGAAGGCAGAATAAAATGCAACAAAAATATTTAATAGACTTACACATTTTAATAAAGTTTATTGATATTTGACAACCTACAGTGTGATAAAAAAAAATAGAATGCGTGGAACAAATTTTTGGAAGATAAAAAATTGCTTGTAGAGTTTTGCGAGACAACCAATGAAAAGTATGATTTTAGGATAAGTTTTGTCTGTCAATTTTATTGTTGTATGGTTATTAAACTTAACTGACGAATAATATTAATATATTATATTTTTTTAATAACCTTATCACTATTTATTTAATTTTTTTTTCTTTCAAATCTTTCGTATAAGAGTAGATAGATTTATGAATATGAATTTGTTTAACAAAACATATTCACATTCACCAATAAAGCATTCATTAATTAATCATATTCGCGTAGTATAAATTGTAACTCTTTAGCGTTTGTACACATTTAAAAACATATAATTATAAATTCATGGAAGAATTCCAATTCTAAGTTGAAAACCTAATACTCAGGTACGCGCGGGGTGCGCGAAATTTACTTCATCTCCAAGTGAGAGCCTGTAGGCCTGCTACTACGCAGGGTTGCGATAAATATATTTTCTCTCGAGGTCAGAGACTGTAAATTAAGTGTTGCTCAGCCAAGTTACGGTGTACTTCACTCGGGTTAGAGTCTCGAGGCCTACTGACGATTTCTCCTGAATGTCACAGAGGGCGCTCTTGCAGTGCTTAGGAGGAAGCACTGGGAATTTAGTTCTTTTATTCTGATGCAAAATATTTTTTTCATAATTGTTTATATATTTTTTTATCAAAGCAGAAAACGTCATCTGAGGGAACAAATTCTCCTCTCTTAGCATCGCAAGTCACAAAATGCCTCAGTATCCAAAAATATTGTATATAATAAATATCATATACTGAAACTTGAATAATTACAAATGCATTAGATTTATTATTGAAAAAACGATTTTTTCTCTCTCTCTCACTTTTTTTTTTTTTTTTTTTTTTGTCATGTATTTTAGAATTTTCATCTCTGAAATATAAAATTTCGGAGCCAGGTCAAATTACCCTTCCTTTCTGGAAAATACAATTAAGTCTGCAGGGTACTCATAAAATTTCTTGACATTTGTCGTCCGGAGTCACGCAGACAACAATGGAAAAATTATGACTCCATTTCAGTGAATAAATAAATAAAATGATTTTTATTTATTTAATAATAATTCCCCGGATAATTTACGTCATTATGGAATTCAGTAAATTAAAGTTTAAAACTTATATTCGAAGATGTCTGGTACATTTATAAATAAAAAAATTTACATATCATTGAATGAGCAAGTTAGTTTTCGATAATCAAATATTTATCAGCCCACTAGTATCGTATTCGTTAATAAATTATTAGATGTGAGTGTATGAAGTTGCCTAACTAGTCTGAGAGTCAGGATTTCGTAATCCATAGACGGAGTGCGTTTCGTAAAATGTTTTCAAAAAGTATCTAAGTACGACTGAGAATTTTTTTATTCAATAAATAATAAGCTTATTATAACTATGAAAGAATAGATAAATATAACTAGCACAAACGCTCGATAAATTGTTAAATATAATCTATAAAATAAATTGTTATAGATTGTTAACTAAATTGTTAACTCAATAAACCGTTAATTGTTTAATGGGACCATCACCAATTCGTAATGCTTATAAACTTATAATCGAATTTATTCGTATTGTTTATTATTTATTCGTAATTCACCCATTCTTAATCTTATAAGTGTACTTTCCCAAAATAAAAAAAGAAATTTTAAAAACCATGAAAATGGTTTTTAGAATTTCTTTTCTTACAGAAAATTATTAATAAATCAAAATAGTTTTAATCAAAATCAATTTCTGTCTTGAAGATAATCGTAAATGTAGTTTGATATCAGATAACCACGCAACCACTTGATTTTAAGTTGAAAAAGTCCCAGTCTAATATGACTGCAGAGCGTTGGACGTAGGTCTGACAACCTTACCCCGTAAAACATCAGCGCCATGGAGCCTACGGGTGTTCCCTCACAACAGAACTACCCCCTCTTTCCATCCTTAAAAATGAGACTTGAATGAGAGTTCTAAGACTTGGTCCAGATGTTGCTATCTGCCAAGTGGGATAAGAAACAACAACAAAAGTGAAAAATGAATAGTCATTTTTTAAGTAGTTATTATTTTCATTATGGTGTATTTCAAATTTCTTAAAAACATGACATCTGATAGGAAAACACCCAGATGTTCCTTTTTATAGAAAAGGACAACATTTAATTCTAACATTCCTTCTGAATGTATCTATCTATCTATCTGTCTGTCATTAGTTTTCGTTATCTGAATAAATTTTCTTCATCTAACAGAATATAAATCTGTTTTTTTTTTTTTTTTTTTTTTTTTCTGCTCCTAAATGTATCGCCTCACATCTATGAATTCTAGAACATAATGAAACATTCGTAGAACAAGGGCCTATTAAGCTTAGAATATTCATCTCTCAGAAGCGACTCTAATGAGCTTAAACAAAGTTGGAAAAAAATAAATATTGGATGGAAAACTGCAGCGAGGTCGATCAATGAAAAAACAATCATAAAAAACCGTAACCCAACAATAAAAAAAAATGCATTTCAGCTTCTTTGAAGTAATTAGAACTTGATTTATCAAGTCTCTACTGATCTACAATTAAGCTCATTCTTCATTAACTACGAAGAGGGAAATATTAAAATTTTGATTCATTTAAAATAAAGTTTTCGATAATGAAAGGCATGCGACTGCCCCTATATACAGAAAATTTTCAATGCCACATATATAATATCATATTTTCTCTCCTACAATTCTATGGGGTACTGTAATATTAAAATTAAAATTATATTATAAAAAATTAATATCACTCATTAAACTGTTAACCTAAAATATCATTTGATAATAGGATCAGCAATATCTAACTCCACTATTTTACCACCAAACTAGCCATATTAAAACTTAATTGAATTAGTAAATGTGCAATGTGTCAGAAACAACCCATACGCATTCCACGTCACTCCCAACATACTTATATATTCCCCTATAGATTCATTTAAACTCCAGAATTTTGTGACATTAACAACATTATTAAAATTAAAGAACACAATATGCTTATAAAAGTAGAAAACAAAAAATTATGCTTATAAAAGTAGAGTTTACACAAAATAATATCAATTACAATATATATATATATATAAAATCTGAAATAACTATTTTAATCCCAATGCTCCCTTAATATTAATACACTATTAATAATCAAGTTAAACATCAAATGAGCTAATAATTTTACGACTAATTAATTACTTAAAATTATGCAGGATACAATTTACTAAACAATTTAATCGTTGTAATAGCAATCTCTAAGCATTGCAATGTAACCAGTTCAATTTATTCACAATTCTAAAATCTTTCCCAACTATACAAAACATTTTATGAAACGTATGGCGGGAGCCACGAGCAAAGTAATGAAGGTCCACAAATAAAATAATGGAAAATACTTACAAATTAAACTGCATGTGATTTTCAGAGGTATATAAGCCTGCATGGAGAACTACATTAGTGAGAGGAAAGCTTCACCCTACAATTTCGAAGCTTGCCTAGAGAGGAAACAGCAAAATCATGTAAATACTGTGCAATCTAATGTTTTTGTGAGGAGCCACTTCTCTATTTCATATTTGACAAGTATGACTTTATACCGTCCGGTACATCTTTTAAATGTGCGAAAACCCCTACTGGAAAATGCTGTTTGGATAGATAGATAGATAGGTATCACCGCAACTGTCATATCCTCATTTTCTCAATCTTGTATCCAGCACATTTCTTTTTACTTTTTTTTCTCATTTTTCATCTTTAAAGCTCAAGGCTGAATTCGTCCCTTCTCTGACTCTTCAAGAAATTCAGACTCTTCTCATCGTGGCGATGATCTCGTTTTCCAGTTCTCTTCTGCTCCTCTTCTCTTTCGATTTCCGTATTGATTCCATCTGAACATTTCTCTCTCGTGTGCCTTCTACTATATCTCAGTTCCTTTTTTGCTCTATTTCGATTCTCATTGTCTACATTCTGCATCCAGGGGAACGTCTCCAGACAGTTTGTGGTTTGAGAGAAAAAATCTTTGCATTAGTTCCATGCGTGTAGTCTCATGACTGCCAAGATGAAACTCCAGTCCATGCAAACAATCCCTGCTGTTAAATTCCACTTTAGACGTCATTAATCAGTCTTGATTTTTACTACTTTTCAAATAGACATCCATTGTAACACACCTTTTCATATACACAGAAGAATTGAATATCGGAACTCTAATTGGATAAATGGGACCATAAACCATAACTGTAACCATAAAACCCCTTCAGGGTGGAGCTGTTGAATAGCGCTATTACATCCTTTGTAATACAGACCACACAAACAGATATATTATTAGAATTTTCATTATTTCTCAAATGACAAATATTAAATAATGGCATATTATATTAATACAAATGTAATATATAAACATTTGCACAAAATTCTCTGCATTATAAGAAAAATCATGTATTTTTTTCTATTTAATCGTATATTTTATTACTTGCTTTTAATATATAGCAAATATCGGTTATTCTAGTAAGCATTCTATATTATAAGAGATTCGAATGAGCCTTATAATACCCTACCAATATTAGAACATTATACTTGAATAGCATGGCTGGTGGGATAGGGTTTCCACGAATCACAACTTATTTGAAGCCCGTCTCTGATTATAATATTGACCACGACTTCTTAGTCAAGGTGCATGATGAATAGCTAAAGTATCTTTTAGAGTTCCATGCAGCGATCGTGATAAGAGGGCAACTATGATATTAAGGGCTTTTGTAAAAGTGATAGCTTTATGTGAAAGTGGCCATTTAAACTGGTCCAATTTAACTTCCAGTACTGCACGTTTTACTAATTTCCATTTAAATATACATAAAGCTCCAAATATCCATCACACTGACTATCTCTCTCCTATATAAGAATTAGATTACAAATAAATAGAAAAGTGATGTAGATTGCATTATTATAAATTTAAAATATAAAAATTTAGTCAAAATGGCCTGTTATTTAAATAAGATCATGTGTATATATATTTTTTTATTTTGGCATATATTTATTACAAGGTTTTTATCCGAACCGAACATAGTTTATCCATATAACTGTTCTACATTTTCAACGGTAGAAATGTCTGAACAGGTCTTGAACACTAAGGTTGATGAATGGATAGCGCTTCGTAAATAGGATAGCGTTTCGAATTTATTTGAAATCTAACTCTAATTACCATATTGGGCTTGGCTAGGTACGTAGATCAATAGCTTAAGTACTCTTCGGTCTTCCATGTAGTAATTACGATAAGAGTGCAACCATGCTATCAAGTGCTTTTGTATAAATGATGCATTTGTTTAGGTGAAGTGATCCTTTGATTTGATCCCCGTTACAACTGACCAGTTTAACTTCAAAAGTTGTTGATTTTAATGATTTAAACAGAGGAAAATGTTTCGTTTACGCATTATATACGAATTTTAAATAATAAAAATTAGTTATTTTTTTTATTGTGGAAAAAGAATTTTGTAATTAAATGAGTAATTTGATTTAACAGTTTTAATCATTAAATTTATATGAATCATTTTATGTTTATTATCTTTAGGTATTATATATATTAGAATAATTTCAATACTGTTTTTATTTACATAATAAATGGTCAATATTTTTTATGCATTACAATGGAAAATTTATTTTCTACGTTTTTAATGAAATGTATTAATGTTTAAATCTAAGATATATTTAATATTTATATATATATATATATATAATGTTTTAATTTAATATATTTACTTGGATTTTACAAATTCTCAATTTAAACCTTTTCAAGTTGTCCTTTAAATTAAAAAGCATACTATCCAAATTTTTCATAATTATTTTAAAATTAAATTATAGCTTAAAATTATTTGAATATTATAAAAGTTGTCATTGTCTTTAATTAATTGTTTTGTCTATAAGCCTAATTAAAAAAAAGTATTAGAAAAACAAAATTAAATTACTGTGAATAAGATATTTTTCATGCTTTCATGATATTTTCATGATTTTTCATGCTTTCATCTTATAAATATTTTTTAAAAATTTAATTACCTGTTTAATACTACATTTAATGTAAAATATAAGCTATCTCCATTATTATTTGCTCAGGTAAGATGTTTCACTTTTTATCTCATCTTGAAAAGGTAGTAAATGAAGTAGTAGTAGGTGACAGTAATAAAGCTAACGATAGTAGGTGAAGAAAATAGCACGGTTATCTCTTTGAATAAACCGATAAAAATTTTATTAGTTTCATTAGTTTTTTGTTAGTTAATATGATATAAATAATGAAATAATTTCGTGACGCAAAATAAGTTTATATTTTATTTTAATAAATTATTAATTTATTCGATTCAATTTCATAATAATAATGACTATGTTATAACGAAAAACGAAAAAAAGTTTTACAAAGATTCATTTGAAGATATATTAAAGATGGTGGTTCTTTTAAGGAAGTGTTTTTAACTTTGTTTGCAAAATTAAGTCACATCATAATAATTAACATTTACATAAATAAAAAAAAATTATTTGAAATTTAAAAATTAAAATGTAATTCTGCTTTATTTTGTAATCATATTTATTTTTTTATCAGTACTCTATTTTTTTATCTGATGCATAGTTCGTGTAGATTTTGCTTATCAAATCATTTTGAATTAACTCGGAATGATCTTAATATATTATATTTTTATATATTCTAATCTTTTAAAAATTTAAACACAAAGTCGAGCAATGAAAATATACAGATGGATGGTTTGGATTCTAGAACAGAGATTACTGTTTTTAATCAAATTATTTCAATATGTTTTTTTACTATTTTCTTTTTTATTTTGTTTTGTGACTTATCAGTGCCATAAACTAATTTTTAATATCATAATTTTTAAAATAAAACAAAATGAATTTTTAAATTTAATATTTAATATTACTTCTTTATTCTTAAAAAATGCAAACTATATATAATTCTTTAAAATCAATTTTTTAATAATGCTATTATTTTTTTGGATTTTATATTTTCTAAAACAATTTTAATTTATGCTTAAAACTTTAGAACATTCTCTTACTATTTAAGGAAACAACAAATGATCTTCAGTAAAATTTATTTCATTTAACAATTAATAATTGACATGAAAATTACGTAAAACTTAATTTTATCGTAGTATTAGCTACCTATCGATATATATATGCAAAATCTTTTACTAGTGAAGATAAATATAATTAATTAATTTAATTTAATTAATTTATTTACATAACAGTTTAATTAACGAATGAAAAACATTACAATAAAAATGCTACAAATAGCTTTCAAAGCTAATTTATTATTCAATTATTTCATTTTTATATTGTATAATTCATAATTAATAACAAAAAAAAATTTATATAAATATTTTATTGTTTATTATTAGAATGCTTTGATTATTTCCTTTTGATGTTAAGAAGATTAAATTAATTTTCGAATTCGAATCAAACAAATTAATTTTTTTCGAATCAAAAATTAATTCTCTGAATAATCATCAAAAAATAATGATTAATGAAAAACAAATTAAAAATAACTAATTAAGAATTTTAAATTTTGTTTTCCTTTTAATAGTTATTCTCGAATAGAAATAGCATTTTCTTTGATTTGCAAACTTATTTTAACTCGATAACGATAGTAATGGACAAATGAGGATCGGGGTTTCTGTCCTCAGAAATCTCCAGGATCATTTAGTGGAATTTATTTCAAGATATCACGCAAGTCAGCGCCTTGAGTTGAAGCCACACACGTATCTGCCAAGGGATCAGATCTGCGAAAAAAAAAAAAAAAGCAGATGTGTTACGGCTTTCACGGACGTGGACGAGCAAATTGCCCACAACAAAGAAAAGATGACATAATGCAGCGTCACGTGGGACATGCACAGATTGACAAATGTTATTTTTTATCCCTCGGAAGAAATATAAGAAGTGATGCTTCCATATCTCGATATATTTAGAAATCTTACGAAAAATATCCAATATATAAAGGGAAAAAGTGTAATAAATGAAGAAATAACAGGATTCTCAACAATTTATACATGACATATTTTCTAATTAACGTAAATATTTACTTTCATCCATTTTGCAATACATCAAAGACATTACTTTCATCCATTTTGCATCAAAACAGTGTTCGTACACTTTGAGGGAAGAATCGATGCATCATGGCATTTTTTTATTGAACGAAATTTAATGTTCAAATATAATCTAACCTTCAAATGATTAAATTTTGGCAGCTAAAAAACGAATATCTCCAAAGCATTTCAACTTATCAAGTGGAGGGTGTATAGAAGAGATGAAATTCCATTTCTAGGCATAATTTCTTTCAAATTCGATTTCATCTACTCACTTGGTTGTACGATTGCGTCACATGTGGATTCCCGTTTGGTACGAGCATGCGTTACCATTTGTTGAGATTTGGTTTGGTTTGTCGCTCTACGTTTGTCTCATTTTTTGCACACTTTGGGCTAGTTAGAACGGGACCTACAGTTTAACATAGATTCTGACCACTAACAAACAGCCATGTCATCGCCAGGATTCGAACCTAGGCCTGTGGTTCCAAAGACCAGAGCGCTAACCAATTGGCCATCAGGCCTCTATTTGTTAAGAGCACGAGCAATTGGACTGAAGAGATTGTTAAATCGAAGTTCAATATTTGGGTCGAAATGATGCTGACTTTTAATGATGTTTACAGAAAATTATCAACCATAGCAGAACACATCATTAAAAAGACATTGAGAAGAAACTGAACTGGAGTATACAACGATCACCTGAGTGTTTTTCAAGTCCCCCGATAAGTGTATATCAAATATTTGACTTGTAATCGACATACCAAGTTCAGTAAGAACCATTTATAGGTGATTCAGAACCAGCTTACAGCGCATATTGCACGTACTACTCCTCACATGTGCATATCAAGAAATTCATTCGCAGTAGGGCCAATCTGTATTAAACTGAAATCTCTCTAACTGGAGTACTGGAATTAATTTCAGCGATTAGTCCGGCTTCGAATTGAGCTACCATATCCAATGAAGTCATATCCAGAGACACTCAGGACAGGCGTGCAGTACTAACAGCTACATATATTCTGATAATCAGGACTTGTTATATGGGATAATCTGGCACCTTTGCTTGCCTTTCGTGATATCTTAATAACCAATATCACACCAACAGCATTATATGCCCATCGAATTGCTCTTCTTTCTCTGAAGTCCGCGTATATTTCTCAACAGAATAAAGTTTGGTGTATACATACATATATATATAATTTTACAAAAACTAAAAAAAACCCTTTCAAAAACCATTCCGGTAAATAAAGTATAACTCTTGATTTAAGAGAACTTAGTATCAAATTTGACAAATCTGACCAAACACTTTAATGTTTATGTTAGGCTAGACACGATAAATTCATGTGCAAGGAAATCTTTGCCTCAGAAGCTACCCTTTTTGGGCAGTGCATTTCAGAATACGGTGGTACAATGTGTGGCTGGATTAAGCTGATTATCTATTGATAAAAAAAATATTATTTTATTTTACTATGGCAATAATTTATAAATGAAAAATCTCTACTCTTCAATACATTTACAACTGCAGCTATGAGAAAAAATGTCGCCTTTTTTATAGAAAATAGGAAATAAAATTCTATACATTGCCGGATTCATGTATTTATGTAACTCTCTCGCAACACATAGAAGCATTTTGTATTTTTATATGCATCAGTTTTGCGATGTTTTTTCGGTTTCTGAATTCCAAAACCAAACTATTTCTTTTCTACTTTCCATTATATTTCAATTTCTCACTTGTTCTTATAACGTGGGAACATCATATTGATAAAACATGTGACATCGTTTGCATAGAATAATAAAATACTGTCATTCACAATAAAAATTTATCTTCAGAACACTTATTCATTTGCTATGCTAAATTAATTACATTCAGAAAATTCCGCTAAACTGAAATAATAATTATCTGTTGTTAAATTTTAATTATTGAAAGTTTGAAAGTAAAACATCTGGAGAGCTTATTATAAAATACACACCGTAACAATTCATAAAACTATAGCATGTTTATTAATAAAGACAGCTACGTGTAATTACTTTAAGCTCTCAAGATATTCATAAAATAAGGGAAAAAAACTGTGTTATGAATGTTTCCAGAACAAACTAGACACGGTTGTTTATCCAGTCTCCATTTCTGTCTCGCATTGAGATTAATCAAATTGCTTTCATACATGATAAATCTCAAAATCACATTTAGTTATAGATAAATGTTTAAAATAACCAATAGTTTAAAATTAGTTTTAAAACAACTATTTCTCAAGTTTTGCCAGACAAACGATAATTAATTCGAACTCAACTATTTAATATTTTGGAAAGTTACGAATGAAACAGAAAAGAAGAGATGGAGAAAACGAAGCATATGTTATTAATTTACATATTGTGATATAATGGCATGTGATAGAGATTAAGATGTGAAGAAAGAAAAATAAATTAGTGTGTCTCTTGACACGATTTTTAATTCTTGAATAAACTTGGAAGAATTCTGTGATTAAATTCTACTTTTGACAATTTAGATAATAATATATGTATATATAAATATTTTTATTATTGTCTCGTATTTTGACAAGAGCATCCCGTCTGAGCATCTTGTTTTCGTCAAAATTAATCGTATGTGAGAAAACCCAGAAATGCATTATTAGATATCCAGACTGCTGAGAAACGCTTACACAAGAGTTTACATTCGGCCTTGAGTGTCCCCATCACGGAAGGCATTGGCTGCAATGAACGCCACTAGTGAGTTCGAGACCAAGCCTTCTCGTACGTCAGATACGCAGCGGGGCACAAATTGCTAATATAGGTTTTGTTTGATCATTTTATTGCTTATTGAGTTTTTAATATGATTGTTAGTATATAAAGTAATTAAATTAATTTAAAAATATAGTTGAAATAGAGATATTATAATTCATGTAATCTCTTGTATATATACTGTAATAATTAGTGTCATTTAAAAAATTTTATTTAATCACAACTTGGCAGTGTGAGTCAGAATTGATGGGACAACAGTATTAAATAGGACATAAATTCTGATGACACTTCATGCATGTAACTATTTAATTTCACGCAAATAACTATTTAATTTACCCTATCCATGTCATTTTTAGAGTTAATGTAATTTTATAATATTACATGCGACGTAACTAATTATGTCAATTTTGTTAACCATTTAATATCTGAATGAAATAAATTTATGCTTATAAATTATACCAACATTTCTTTTCCATTGTTCATTCATTAGTTAAATGTATCGTATGATATAAATACATTATTACAAAAATTTCTGATAATGCAATTTTAAAAAAATAAAAAGGATAACCGGATAGAGTAAACAAGTTTCAAATAAAACTTTCATCTTTTATTTGTTAATTTAAACTATGTGAAAAGCACATTAAAAATGAAGCCTGTATGAACTTTAATGAGATACAACTACAGTAATGTTAAATCTTCTTGTTAAATCTACTAGTTTGATGTCAGTTAAACAACGCAGTGAAGAATAATATTTTAATTTTAACATTGACATCATTATAAATGTATGCCAAAACTCTTTTATTTTAAACACCACTATTATATGATAACACTAATAAAAAATGATATTTAATTTTTATAACATTTTAATAATTATATACTTATATGCATTATTTCATTTAGTAGTATATAGTATTATGCCAATATAAATTAAACTGAAAGTTGCATTAATGCTATAGTACAGTGATTTTACATAACAATATTTATTAATCTTTACTTAGAAAAGCAATGCCTTATCAGATTTTTATTAGCTTAACTTTGTAAACCAATAAAATACTGCTGATGTTTTTTAATTTTGGGAATACAGCAGAGTTGACGAATATTTTGTCTTGACTTAATAAAGTAAAGATGTATATGATATATAATGCATGTAGTGTGTTTTGAAAAAATACTATATCTTATTCGTGGTCGACCAATCCTTTCTTTCAAAAACAAGTCAACTATTAGTAATGTGCATTATCATGAAACTGTTTATAAAAGTCTCACACCGACAGTCTGTGCCTATTGGGAATTTACTAGGTTTCCTCTCACACGACATGCAGAGGCAGAGCTGGATTAGTTATGCTTAAATTTCTTCCAGAAAGTATCAGAGCTTTCGACATACATTAATGGATTCCAACACCTCCAATGTACAAAAAAAAAGTATAGAGGAAAAGAACTTCTTTGTAGCAATCTCGTTTCAATCCAGGTCTAATATAGGAAAAATTACGCAAGAACCGAGATCTCAGCAAAGAGAATATACAACTCATGTCAACATGTGACTGAACAGAACACAGTGTTTGCAATTCAAATCCAGAAGAACTAAGATCGGTTTCTGTGTATCCGATCACCAATACTTGTGCCTGGGGAAATCAGTTTCCTTTTTTGTCTTCCAATAAGAATCTGTTCTTGGGAAAAGGTATGGTTATTGGAGGTTTTTTTTTTTTTTTTTTTTTGGTGGCAGATAAGGGGACATCAAATATTAGCTGAGCGTTCAACCCCACCACAGCTGTTAAAAAAATAGATCGTTATGGATCGTTGTTTTCCGATATCGCAATATATACCAGCTAACATAGTGCTAAAAACATAAAATCAATAAAAAAATGGTTTTGTAATATTTACAGGTTACGTTAGGGGAAAACGTCATTGAATGCTAGAGAATAGAAATGGTGAACAATTTCTGTTAATTAAAATTAATTGCTAGATATTTTTTAAATTTATAAACAGATCTGTTTATTTTGTAATATTTTATTTGTTTGCTAAGTTTTTAATGTGGTTTATTTAATATATTTATGAATAATTGTGCCCTATTATTGGTTCAGTGGCAAGGTGCGCCGCTGATGAGTATTAGGGCTGAGGTTTAATCCACTGGCGGCTTAGTTCCAGACATCGTTTCTAAAACCCAGGAGACTCGAGGGGTTTATGATGTTCAGCATTTTGTCTCGTAGTTGGATACCAGATGTGAATTTTTTGGGTTTTCTCCCATATGATTCTCAAATACGTAGTTGCCCCCCTTATCCTTCCGAAAGATACTGCCCTCCTATCGTCAGCGACATGGAGCTAAGTCAGATTTCTACCTACGGGTGTTCCATCGCAACAGAAGCTATCCTTTTCTACCCCAACCATGAGTGTGGCCTGTAGCACTCTGGCCTTTGATATCACGGGTTTGAAATCCGAATCCTGGATGTGATATGGATGTTTGTTAGTGTTTCAGAATAAGTTGTAGGTCCCGCTCTAATTAACCTAAAGTGTGCACAAAATGACCGTAGAGCGAAAAACCAAACAAATCCGCCCATGAGTAGATCATGGGATGTCCGTCCCGCACTGCAGGATCTGAGGATTAGACATAACAGCATGAATATTTTTATTTATTTTTGAACATTAAAAGTTAAACAATAATACTTAAATAATTTCTTATGCAAAAGAAGTATAATTAATTATGCCTTCTTGAAATACGTGAATTTCACAGAAGAATCTTAAGTAAAAAAAATCAAATAATGTCAAATACAATTTATGGCATGTTTAATAATATAAAATTTTTTTCAAAAATAATTTATTAGAATGTGATACTTATTTTTTTTTCATCTGCTTTACAATACAATAAATATTACATAAAATTTCAAATTATATTATAACGTTTTAAAATTTACAACTCAAATTTTTCTTTAATAAAAAATCTATTTAACTATGATTATTGGCGTTTTTATTTGACTAAAACTGTTGTTTCTATATTTTAACAGAATATTTAATAGTAGTTTTTTCTTTATTATATAAGTCTGCCATTTTAAAATAATAAATGTTTCATCAGCATGTTAAATTTTTTATAACATACATGTATGTGTTAACAGTGAAAATTGCTTTTAATATAGTAATTGTTTGTAAATTTAAATCCACCACATATTTTTTTTTTAAATTAATAGATTATAAATAATTAAAATGTGTAACCACAATGTTATTTAAACTGTAGATCCTCTCAAATTTATCGCTCGGCAAAGTTTACTGAAAATGGGTATTTGTGTAGTAAACGTTTCTCGTCGTAAAAGTTTTATTCTAGCAGTAAAATAAATCTAAATCTTTAACCTTTAAAATATTCACATCAGAGTTTACTGCCCCCAATATTTTTTAATGTTCTTTTACATAAAGCGATATTTACGTTATGCATTTCCAAGAAAATTGTATTATTCAGTGAAAAGATATTCTCACGAATTTGACAAAAGATCAAATTTCTAATTAAATATTCTTATTTAAATTAATAGAAATTCAATAGAAATTATTTTATTCTTAAAAATTAATATCCTTCAATTTAAAAAAATCAATTGCTTCCGTAAATTCTACTTTCTTTATTAAAATTTGTCTTTCGTAAATATCATTTAAATTACATAGGAAAATAATTTTTAAAGCAGAACTTTGTTATTTGAATACCGTCAAAAAAGTATTTTCTTTAAGAATGAAATAAAAATTTTATTTGTATTTAATCCCACAATGCAATAACAAACAGAAATTGGCTCTTTATATTTAAGATGTATTGAATGTAGTGAAATGCGTATAAAATATATATACAAATAAAAGAAATTTATTAATTCAAATACAAATACAAATAAATTTATTATTTGAGCAAATTTAATACTCATAAATATTTCGACAAAGAGGATGAATCTTTCTTTCATTTGAAGTTATTAATTCAAAACTATTTATCTGCAATAGCCATTATTTCACTGATCATACAAAAATAACTATATACAAAAATATATGTATAGAAAATAATATTTATTTTAAGGTTTAATTCTATCATATGATTACTAATATTTGTTACATAATATTAATTTTTTTTTAAATTTATACTTTGAATTAATTATTGAAAACCAATTCTATTCTTGATTCACTAGTACAGAATAATTTTCTCAAAAACACATTTTCCTTAATTTAATCTATATTTATTTTTAGTATTGACTATAGTATCTGTATTAAGAGTTTATTAACAATTTAATTTCATTTCTTTTGAAAATATTTTTCATTGTTATTGAAATCATTATTTATCAATAAATTAAATTAGTTTGAAACAAGTGAAAAAGTTGTTAAATTGATTGAGGATTAATAATATCCAACCTACAAAATGTATTGATAACTTTTCTCACATGAATTCATTAAGTTAAATAATAAAATGTCATTATTTTCACTTGCATTTTAAATTTAAACCAAATTTTTAATAATTAACATTTTAAAAATTGAGTTGCGGGATAATAAAATAACGTAAATCATGTGAATTTATAGCATTTAAGATATGAATAAACTTAAAAATTGTTTAAAACTACATTTAGATCATAATATATTGTCTATAATGAAGATATAACTTCCATTTTTCAATTTTTCTAAGTATCAATAGTTTCTTATGCTATTTTCATTCACATAAAATATTAACTATACATTTTTTCTTTATATTAAATGACTGCCATTTCTATAAAAAAACTTTTCTATACATAATATTCAAAATGTTCCACATTCATTGTTATTGAATATTCATTAAAACATTAATTTATTAATAATAATTATTAAAATATAAATATTTGATTATTTTAAAAATTATAAAATTTATATTTAATTTTTAATATTTATTATTTAAAATTATTATTAACTATTTATAAACGTTGAATTATTAATATAAATAATTTTTCTTATGACTTAATTATTAATATTTTTATCTTGTTTTTAAATGTCGTTAAATAAATGTCTTTAAATGTAATCGCTTATTTATTTAAAAATATAAATTGGAACACAAAATAGTGAGAAAATTGTTAACTATAAATGATATTCAAAGCGTACGTAAAGTTAAATATTTGTTACAAGATTTACAATATGTGCGTAAGTTATTTTTTAAATATTTATTTTGAAAAATATGCTATTTTCAATTTATTAAATCATTCACAGAGGTTCCCTAAAACCTAAGATGTCAACTAAATTGATTTTTGTCATCCAGTTCTTCAACCATAAAATGCAGATCCCTCGTTTAATCATCGGTGAGAATAAAAGAACTGTTCCAGCTGTTATTTTCTTAACTTATGTCAAATAAGTCATTCTTCTTTTCTAAGACGTTCAGCTTTGGGAGCAAAAGTCAATATTTTTCTTTGTCACTTAGCTTGTCATTTGGGCTTCTCCCGTTTTATCGCCAAAACAGAATTTCAATTTGACAGAATTTCAATAATTTGAAGGAATATTTTTTTTACATGATCATAATAAATATTTTTATGATGACAAAATATTGAGTAATTTCCACAAATTTTTAAGTATGGTATCTAATTGTTATTCATGAATATGTATAAATGATTAAATGATAATATATTATGATAAATATAAAATCGTTTTTTTTTTTAAGGAATAATTCTTCTTTACAAATCTCTAGAATATTGCTTTCTTTTGAAAAGTTTATTTTGTATATTTCTAATGAATATTCGTCTTCAATTAATTTTTTGGGGCATAAATTGAATATTAATTATATGTATTTAATATCTATCCCCAAAATTATACAACTTTCTATTTTTTTATTGATATTCAAATGAATTATTATGATCTGAACATTAAACACTATGGAAATTAATAAATATATTTGAAATTTTGTGCGAAAGAAGGAAAGCATTTAAAATTAAAAAAATCTATAACAATTTCAAAATATTGATAAAATATTTAACACACTGAAATTCAAACCGCAATAATGATTTTATGGCAAAAACACTTCAAATAATTTGTGATCTGTAACTGTAAATAATCATTATAGAAAATGATTTTTAAAAAAAATGAAATGATATTGTACTAAATTCGATATATTGTCTTTTTTCTGTTAACTAACACAATAGAGAGAAGTATTTAAGCTAACTACTCGTTGTATATTAATTAAAATAGCATAATGCCAACAATTTTTGAAAAAAAAAAATAAAGTTTTGAAGTTTATATAAAAACTAGAATTTTTTTTTTTAAAAATTGACCATGGTTTTCATAAATAAAGCATCGAAAGGATGTTTTATGAATAATTTTTATTTATTTATCAATTGTTTATCATGATTATTGATATGTTTTGCATAAAAATGGACTTTTATTTAGGTCATTCAAAATAAAAACTATTATTATTTTCTTAATTATTATTATAAATTATGCAAATCATAATGAAAAAGATTTATTAAAAATATTTGATTAAAAAATAATTTACTATTCTGCTGAATAAAGCAATATTATTTTGAAAAGTTTTAAGTGAGCTTGTAAATCTTTTGACTAGACACCAGAGTCTATTTTAGATGGCAAAACCATTGATCACTGTTTGTTACAAGAAAAAAAAACACTTCTCCTTTGTTAAAGAAATTGTGCCATCGACCAAGGGTTAATATTTTTTTCTGAATTGAAAAAAAACATCTTCTTACTCGAACAATTCTTTGTGTATTTGGCATGATTTCAACTTTTCCCAAACGTTGTAAATTAGTCTCATTTAAAACATTTGCAAGCATCATTAATAGAAAAAAAACTTTAGATCTTCAAATATTTCTTTTAGTAAAAATATTTTATTTGATTGAAATTTTTTTAATTAGTAGGAAACAAATTAACTAATATATCATTAAATGACGTAAAAGTTTTAAATTATATATGTTTTGGTAAAGTTTTAAATGAGGTAAATAATTATTTAAATATTCACTGGAAAACATTATGTATAAGATCAAGTGTGGAATAAATATTCACGAAATATTAAATACAAATTTATAAAAAAAAAAAAAAAAAAAAAAAATATTTTGTTTTTGTACATAAAATAAAGGATTTATTAATAAAAATAAATTGAAAATTGTAGAAAACAAATACAAATATACGAATTGAAAATTGACCTTTTTTACTTTTGATGTTTTTAATAAGAATGTATCCTTTAAATAAGGGAAAAAATGCACACTATTTTAAAAAGGTAAAATAAAATTATTTAATGCAAAGTTCATTTGAATTACAAGTTTTGTGTCTCCAGTATTTTAAATTTCACATTTCTTAACAACTTTTTCTGAAGTTCCATTGCAACAAAATATTCATTTTTTACCAAAAGAAGATGTGCAAGCGGGTAATCAACAATAAGTTTCTTGTCTGATATAAACAGTTCTGATGTTTAGAACTTTTCCCAGTTTTCTGAAGAACAAATTGAAAATTTTGGGAAAATGGAAAAGAAAAGAAAAAGAAAACTCGGATGTCAGTTGAAGAAAATGAAATTCTTCAGAATGAACTTGGTAGCTTTACAGCTAGCTATCTGTTTCGAAGAAATACGATTCTTTAGAAACGTCAGGTATTACGTATTACTTTTTTAGAAACGTTTCTTGCATTGGTGATACGAATTTGTATTTTTCGGTCGAAACTTCTGTTTTTTGGTTAAAGAGGTGTGCATAAATTTGAAAATTGTGATGGTTATATTTTGGATTCAGATCTACCTGGAAGATAGATAAAATTTTTTTAACTGAGAGAGCTCGGTTCGAAACTTGATAAAAGAGGCTGAATATGTTTGTTAAAATTGCATTAGGTATAAGAATATCAACTTTCTTATGGTGAAATAGCATCTTTCCACCATTATGTGTCTATGGATTCCACCGAATACTAATGTCACACAACTTCAGCCAATCGAAAGCCTTATGTTCGCTAATTCCACATATGAAATACCCTAACTGAAGCTAATTCTTATTCAATCAGACATGTCATCATTATTAACATATTTTTTCCTTGAAATATATATTTGTCGAAATAGATTATTTGAAATACGTTATGAAATAATGAATTGCCACGATCAGTTATACTGTGATAATTTCCTAATAGCTATTTACGTGTTTATATTTATTGATTATTTTATTTCAGATTAAGTTTGATATTTTTTTTTTTATTTATTTAAAATTTTTTTCATTATTGAACATAGATTGACACTGAAATTCGTTGCAGTTAAGATTGACATACTGTGTCAGCCATAGCTGAAAACAAATGAGTATATTCTAGTCTGTAATAAATTAAAAAACACTGCATAAAATAACTTTCTAATTTTTTTTGTAAGACAAGCATTAAAAATATTCTTTGTTCTACTCTTCCGTTGAAGTCTGAAAAGAAAAATTCTATAAATTTGAATGCGAAAAATTAAAACAAGAAATATATTTTAGAATAAACAACAGGCAACATTTTTTTCTTAAGATTTAATATTAAAATATATAATATTTAATATTAAATTATGTAATATTATTTTCTTGAAATATTTGAAATAGTGAAATATTTTAGTTCTTAAATTTTTCTTTTTAATGCATTAATAAAGATTATTTTCAGAAAGCAGAAGTTTATTTATACGTGACGTAATTCACTTAGAAGTTATATAATTTTATAAAATATTTAAATTAAATATTACTGTACTTCAGTAATAAATTATAATAACTATTTTTTAAAACTGCAGCCAAACTATATTTTAAAATATGAAATATAATAGAGCACAAATTTTTAATTTTACTCCGATTCAAACGATTAATATTATAATCTCAAAGTCAAACCAAAGATACAACAGACAAAATTAGAACATATTTCAAAAATTTTCTTCCTCAGGTTTAAAGAGAAATTTTAAGATTTCAAATGAAGAACTGAATGTTTAGCAAACAAAGTGTGAGCGCTGAGTAAATATTTGAAGATCGATTTAATAAAGTTCGAATGTTATTTGAGAAAGAAAGATCTTCCTCTTCTGAAAAGACTTTTGAAAGTTTGTTTATTTAAAGAAAGTTCTGAATATAAAGAGAATTGTAAGTTACTAAAAAGCTGGAGACAGAAAATGAAATTCCAAAAATTTTAAGAGTTTTACGTTTTTCTTCATTTACTTCGAAGAAATATATATTGATGAATATTTGTGAGACAAGAGCTGTAAAACATTTTGGAAGATAGAGACTGATATATCTTTTTTTTTTTTTTTTTTTTTTTAAACCAAGAAAGAGCTCGATAAATATAATTAACTTTTATTATGCAAATTACTAAAAATAAATTGAAAAAGAATATAAAAAATTTTATTAAAAATCATAAATGAAAGTATATCACATATTTAAAAATTCAACTTAAAACTGATGCTGGTTAAATTTTTAAAGAAGACAACATTCCAGTGAAAAATAGTTATTTATTTTTTTATATTAAATTATGTTATCAGATCAGTTAAAAGCATAATGTAATATGAATAGTTATAAAACAATCTCAATGTTTTGATGAAAGATATCAAAATAAAATTAATTTAATAACCACGATGGAAATTTTAATCCTTTTTTTAAATTTTATGTATGCATTTATAAATATATTAGGCGAAATCGCAAAATAGGAAAAGTTGGGAATTGGCGACTTTTTTATGGCGCGAACTGGGCGATAAGTCTTGAAATATGATAACCCGGGTTTCTTCTACTCTTTGGAATTCACTGCACCTACATTCGCAAACCGTTATTTGGTGCACTTTGGCAAAGAGAGTTTTTGACGCCAAATCCGAACGGCCCCTATTCTGCGACTTGACCATATAATATATGTTTTTTAATCATTCAGTTATGATTTATAAGCAATACGCAATCATGGTAGTTTTTTTTTTCATTTATAAACATCAATTTCATCGCTGTGGTGATTTATCACCGGTCCACTTATTAATCTGAATAAAATGTTTATTGTTTTGTAAGGAAAAAAAAACATTCAATAACTAAATTCAATTATCATACAGTGAGAGATAGTGTATATGAACGACAGAGATATTTGTATGGCGTATGGGAAAAACTGCAGCCGGCTAGTTTGTCTGTCAATTTTCTCCACAATAACCGTCCTGCTTCATCTTTGAAAGCGGTGATTTAAATGCATGTCTACAAGAAATCGAATCGACCTTCTTTCAGCAAGTCTGGGAAAAAAAAAAAAAAAAAAATGCAAATTATTCTGTTATCGTCTATTTGTAAGAACATCGCTTAAGGGTTATTCTTTATGAATATTCTGGGACAAATGCAAAACCATTTCATATACATATTATTTAAATAACAGAGAATAAATTTTTAAAGAAAAAATAGTTTTTAGTTCTTTAAAAATTTATACAACATAGTGAAACAATTCATGCTACTTTTTTGTTGTAGGATTAAATAGTTTTGTCGAATGTGAAAGGATTTTGTAATATTTAAACAATAAATTTACTTTATTTGTCAGGAATAACATTTAAAAAAAAAACACAAAAATAATTAAAAGCAGTCAAATCAATTCAAGTAAATATTGTAATTAGATTAAAGTGATGAACATTGATACAAAATTAATCAATATGTCTAGACCAGGGGTCGGCAACCTGCGGCCCTTTGGATGTTAAACTGCGGCTCTTTAGTTCCATACGCAAATATTATTTATTTTATCAAAAAAAAAAATTTTAAATCGTTTTGAATCGATTAACGAGGAATCTGAAGAACTATTTTGTGATTTCAAAAACAAACCAGAAATCTTGAAAAAAATCAAAGATTTGCCACTATCCGCTAAAACAGTACAAGATAGAATAGCTAAAATATCTTCAAATGTAACATTTTGCAGGTGGAAGATATTCAACTTTCTTCTGCCTTATCACTGGCTATAGATGAGTCTTGCGACATAAAAGACACGGCACAAATTGCCCTTTTTGTCAGGTATATGTCTTCCCAAGGACCAAAAGAAAAACTTCTGGGATTGCAACCGCTCTCGGGACAAACTAGACGGGAAGATATAGCGAATGCCTTTGCCTTAATGCCAAAAATGCCTTAAAGACAATAAGATCGATTTAAATAAAATCGTTTCAATAGCAACTGATGGAGCCAGAAGTATGACAGGAAAAAATAAAGGGGCAACAACGATTCTTCAGAGCAAAATAAACCACGAAATTCTTAACAGCTGTTGCACTATTGGTATGTGAGTTATAGCATTTTTAGCGAAGCAACTTTAGTTAGTTTGAAAAAATGGATAAAAAGGAATTTCATGTGTTAATAAAGCATTGCTTTTTGGCGAAAAAAAAATACTATTGAAGCCAAGGCTTGGCCTGATAAACATTATTCGGACTTTGTGCCAGAAAAATCAACCGTAGAGAAGTGGTTTGCTAAATTTAAACGAGGCGAAATGAGCACCGAGGACGATGCTCGCAGTTGACGCCCCAAAGAGGCTGTTACCGACGAAAACATCAAAAAAGTCCACAAAACAATTTCTGATAACCGTAAAGTGAAGTTGATTGAGATAGCTGAGACCCTAAAGATATCAAAGGAACGTGTTGGACATATCGTGAATGAATATTTGGATATGCGAAAGCTCTGTTCAAAGCGAGCTCACAATCGACCAAAAACAACAACCAATTGATTATTCTAAGCAGTGTTTGGAGCTATTCAATCGTAATAAACCCGAATTTTTTGCGTCGATATGGGACAATGGATGAAACATGACTCAATCATTTCACACCGGAGTCCAATCGACAGTCAGCCAAGTAGAATGCACGTGATGAACGCTAAAAATGCTATAACTCACATACTAATAATGCAACAGCTATCAAATTTATACACGTGTCTTTCGAAGGTTAGTATTAAGGAATATAAATTTATACACGTGTCTTTTGAAGGTTAGGCTAAGTAAAAATCATATGGATTTAATACTAATAGCGCTATCTATGTGTCAGCCTATGAACTTTTCAGCCCACCTGTTATTTATTGTTGGCAAGAAAAAATTTTGTGGCTCTTTAAAAACTTTGAAATTTTGTAAATTGCCATTTTTGGCTCTTCCGACTCAAAAGGTTGTCGACCCCTGGTCTAGACCTTTATGTTTTTAATTTTTCTTGCGTAATTAAATTCCTCATCATCGCTCACCAATTAAATATTACTTTTATAAAACAATAATATTTAATGTATAAATCTATTTATATCATCACTAAAGTGCTATCAGACATGTAATCACCTTCACGCTTCTTAATGATATGTGTACATAATTCACGATGAAAAGAAAATTTTACAGTTATCTTTCTAAAGATTAACCACAAATGTTACGATAACGCGATTTGGAAATGAGGTTAAACACAGGATTTTATTTTGAAATTCCCATTCGGCAACAAGAATGGGGATGTATGCATTCCTATTTATTCACAACCTTATCTTCGAAGATCCAAATGTTAAATATCCCATGTTTAAATCATATAAGATCAACTCAATATGTTTGCTATTGTTGAAATTTGATTTAGTTTTCCTAAATACTAAAATCAATAAATACTTAAATACTAAAATCAATAAGACATTTAAAAATAATGGTCTTATTTTAGCACCATATTGATGCTTTATATGTATGTAAAAGGTATATTTTGGATAATTTCTGTATCAAAATTCACTATGTTTTATAAATGTATGCTTTAAATATGGAAGAACACAATATATCAATTACAAATATTAAATATTGAGCACCTTTATATTGTTAACCTCTCCAACTGCCAATTTTATATGATAGTGGAGACAAACATCATTATGGCGGCATATATCCCAAAGTTTCTAAAAAGTCAGACGAATATTTATTTTATGTTCATTTGTTTGTTATTTTTTAATTTTTAAAATTCTATTTCCTATTGTATTAATAATAATAATATAATTATCTGATACTCAGATAAAAATACAACATCCTAAATATTATTCTATGAAAAAAATTATGAAATGTTCAGAATACACCTTTGATATAATATTTATTCAAGGCTCTCTCTCGTATTCAGGGAATTCAGTTCAGAATAATATTTATTAAAATATTTATTATTTATGTAATGTTCCATTATATTATTCCTTAATATTATTATTATAATATTTATTCATAAAATATTTTAATTATTTATTCCAGAAGATTTATATTATTCATGCTAAAAAAATCACTTAAAGAGATTGTAAATTATTGATAAAATATTTTAATATTTATTTAATTCAATTTTAAATTTTTATTTAATAAAAATCATTTTAAGTTTCAAGTTCAAGGTTAATTATCTTTAAGTTCTACATTTTCTTTGATACAAGGACTTTTTGTTCATGAACTAGTATGACAGCAAATCTTCAGGTTATTCAGCCAATTTTAACAACGTTGATCTTTCTGTAAAGGGTATCTTACCTAGATCCTTTAATAAATTTTCCATTCATCATACTGCACACAAACAATCACATGCTACAATTACTTCATTCTCCATTGCAGATAACGCTACCAATTTTTCTTATTACTTTTCCAACCAAAAAAAATGATTACTCATTCCTTAGTAACTATCCACTATAAGAATTTCCATTTTTTATAGTACTCTAACGTGAATTAGTACATGCATGCCACTTGCGATCTGTACTTTTATTCAACAATAGACTATAGTTCCTTTTAGAAATTTTACAACTCTTTTTAAAGCAGTCCAATATATTTTTCGAGGATTCTTATTGAACTGGGCAGTTTACTTATATCATAAGCAACACCTGAACAAGTTTCTATTGCAAGGCACACCTTAGATCCTATTTGCTCCCAGCACTTTAACTTTGAAAAAGCTCTCTTGGCTATCATCCAATTATCATCTGCTAAGCCTAGTATATATACTGGAATACAGTTTTTGATTCTAAATCTTTCAAGGTATTGTCCAAACATTTATTTTATAACAATTTGATCTTATTAGCTCTTCGTTGAATCCCCATTCCTAAAAACATGCTCGTATGTGTTCTTTCTTTTATTTGGATTTTCTTTTCTATGCCTTTTATGACCACGTTAACCAGCTTATCTGAACTTGATAATACTAAAAAGTATGTAATATTCCTATATGAATATGTATGCCTTTCCTTCTTTTTTGGCATGTACTGGTGGTTGAGATATCAATTTTATCCACCTACTTCTCCTAATATCTCACTAAACTAGTTATAGAAACACCTACCTAATTAGATTAATTAATAAACGCTTTACTTAATTAAATATAATTAGTTATTATGTCCCTAGTTTTTCTTCGATATCCTTTTAGCTGTTCAATATATTCTTTTTTATCCAATTCCATTGTTAGGTATCCTGTTGTCACATCAAATAATTTTAGAATGCAATTTTTAGTTGTTGTAATAGTTTGAAGTATCGTAAATGTATTCCACTTCATAACTAAACTAAACTCTCTTCAAAACCATTGCCCTTTGTCCGAATCTAGTTGCCACCAATTTTTTGTATTGTTTTTCGCCATCAGAATCCTTTGTATTTACCCAACGACTTTTGATTAATTTCTTGTTAGTAAGTCTTTTATATTGCCTTACAAACATTATAAACAAAAATTCATTTAATTACACATTGTTGTTCCCACTTTTTTTTTGTCTTGGTAATTACTAAGCTATAATAAATTTTTAGTGTAGAATACATTACTGAATACACAATGTAATTGTTATATCTTGCAGGCACCCTTCTGTTTCCCATGGGACTCTCTTCATTGTTTTTTTTTTCATTAATACTTTATGTATCTCACGTCTGATCTGCATGATTATTTTCTAAATTACAATAATTATCTTAATTTATTAATTTATTTTGTATTTCGGTATTTGAATGAACATCATCTTCGCCAAGAATAATTTTTTTCTTGATTTCCTAAAATAATATCAAAATCTGTAAAAACTTTAATCTCTCTAAATTCTCTGCATTTATCTTGATTCATCTATTCTTCTGATCTTCAAATGTTATATCAATATGAATATTTGCATTATTTATAAATAAACAAAATACATTTTGTAAGAACTGACATCATTTTCATTACCATATAAATGCTTTTGATCTACTAAAGAAGGAACAAATTCTGGAGTTTGGTTGTTTTTTGAATACTTGATTTAAAATATCCAACAATAATTCATTTCTTTCAGATTTTTTTTTGAAATATAATTTTTTTTCAAAAATATTGTCATTATTTTAATCAAACAAAAAATTTTTAAATGGCATCATAAGGTATGTTAACGAAAATTACAAAATGATTTTTAAAAATTGACTGCAAAACAACTATTATGATAGTTGTATTTGAATTGTAGTTAAATTAACCAGCTTTATAAATAGAATCGATTTTGTATATATCTTTTTTAAATTTTAGCTATTAATAAATGCATTAAAAGACTTTCTTACTAACTAACTTATTTATTATTCATATGTTTCTCAATTCATGTCGTAGGTTCAAAAATTTTAAATTTTGTTTTTTAGTTAAAATGCTATTTTTTTATAAAAAAAGTATTAATTTTAATCATTAATTAATTAATTAATTTTAATCATTTATTAATTTTATTTATTAAAGCATATTAATTAAAATGCTAATTTTAGAAAATTAGCATTTTAATTAATAAGCTTTAATAAATAAAATCTTAACTAGAAAAAAATCTTAACTAAAATAAATATTAACTAAAACATTTTATAAATATACATCTTACATTGATTTCGTTATGATGTACATATAAAATCTATTAATTTTGAATTTCTAATTTTATAGTTTGCTGACATTCTAAAATTTTTAAATCATTAAAATGAATTTAGTTTAAAAGTGTGTTTTCTTTTATTTAATTTTTTTTTATTTAAATGAATTGTATAGTTTTAAACTTAAAGCATTTTCAAATTTTAGTGACTAACACATTTAATTTAAGTTAAGCTTTTTAAATGCTTTACATTTACGAAAAATCGAAGAAATGTTAATTAAAAATATGTAAAATATAAATTCCTTTCAAAATCTTTAAATATTTCCAGTATTTTTCCTTATAATAGCATGAATAACTTCCTGTTTAATAATCATTTCTCTTACAACATTCTCTAAGCTGATAATGATAATTTCAACTATCCATGAGAAGAAAAAAATATTTATTTCATAGTTAAAAATTATTTACTTTATTACTTTTATGATTATTATTTTCAATTGTTTGCACTCAAGACCCAATTAAAATTACTTTGCATAGAAAAATTTAAAGAAATTAAAGACATTTAATCCGTAATGATTTATAAACTTTTAAGATTATAGCTCAATCACAAATTATTATCATAAAGAAGCAAATAATTTGAAAAAAGTTTTAGATATCTTTTAACATTATAAAGTAAATATGAATAAATAAGAAAATTTACATAATTCTCTCATAAAGGCGTTTAGAAATCGTTCTAATATTATTCAGATTTTCAATTTGAATTATATTTTATATTTTATTTATTTATTCAGAAGTTCAATTTTCGTAAATAAATCAAATATTTTCTAAAATCTATATATTAATTAACACTAGATTAGTTTCGTCCATTTTTATTTATGACTAAAGACTGAATTAAAATCAAAGTTTGTTAAGAGGAAAGAAATATATGATGCAACAATATCAACAATGATTAAGACTTTGATCCAACATCATATTATAAAGCTTTTTCAATTAAAATTTTGGTATTTGAATAAATGTTTATCCCATACTCTTACTGAAAACTCTTAAAGGAAATATTTCTTTATTAATATTTCATTTAATACCAGGGGCACATTTTTAAATGGGACTTAGCCATTGTATGCAGAAAGCATGTGCTATATTACGTTGTTTGAATACAGAAACTTTTAAGACAATAATAAAGAAATAAGATTTATAAAAATAAGTCAAACACAGTTTATGTATTAAGGATATTTAAAAGTCTTTTTTTTTCCAATATGGCCTTTGTATACATTAATAAAATAGTAAAGATAAATTTGAAATTATATCTAAACAGCAGCAGTTGCAGTAATTCAAAATTAAGTTTGTTTCAAAAAATTTTTAATCTTTTGTTCCACTCTGGTTTAATATTTTTAAATTGGCTTTCTTTGTTTATAGTGAACAAACGACTTTGTTAACAATGAACAACAAACTTTTAAAAACAAGTTTTTACACTGTTTATTCCAAGTTTTTCTACTTTCAAAACATTTTTTTATTATCTTTTAAACAAAATATAGTAAAAATTTGATGCACAAAATCTGTAAACATCTAAAAATTAATGTGTTTGTTTAACCAGATAAATTATTAATTAAGTTTTTATTATTGTTTAAAGAGAGAAATTTTAAGTATCATGAAGATAAAAAAAGTTTTATTTTTAAATATAAATTTTTATGCTAACAAATTATAGAATTGTATAAAAGTTTTAATTTTATCATCATCGTTTCTTACGTGTCACAAACATTCGGGTAAATTGTTTATCAAAAAGAATATATTATATAGTATTTATTATAAGTGCAGTGAATATTGAAATTACCTTTTAATGATTTTTCTTTTTGTGACTCTGTGTCAAGATAATTATTTGCTGTTTCATTTGAGGAATTATACAATTTGTATTTAATTCTCAAGTGCACTATTTCAGTTTCATTATGAAATTAAAATGCTTTTAAATTTGAATAAATATGATAGATTGATGAAAACGGATTTCTTTAATTTCAAATTACTAAAAATTCAATGTAAACAACGATTGGATGAAACAACTGATCGAAATTTTATTCGATTATTTTATAACTCTTCTATTTGCAATCGTGGATGTTCTTCTCTTCTTTTGCACCCGTGGATGTTCTTCTCTTCTTTTGCACCCGTGGATGTTCTTCTCTTCTATTTGCTCCCGTGGATGTTCTTCTCTTCTATTTGCGCCCGTGGACGTTCTTCTCTTCTTTTGCACCCGTGGATGTTCTTCTTTCTTTTGCACCCGTGGATGTTCTTCTCTTCTATTTGCAACCGTGGACGTTCTTCTCTTCTTTTGCCCCCGTGGGACACAACCAAGCTGTAGTATATTTTACACCAGGTTTTATGATGTATGTTTGAAATCCTCAATACCAGTGTATTCTGGGTGCACAACATCATTTCGTTAATTGGTGAAGAATGTATATAGGCAAATTTCAGTAAAATATCCCTATAAAAAGAACTCACTTGGAGTAATATCATGAGGATTATATTAAAAACGATAAGAAGAATATATTTAGGAGGATCTGTGGTTTTTTTGCAACCTTTATAAATGCCGTGTGTCTACATTTGATGACATGGGCAAAATCCAAATGGCAATCCATTTCTGACCAAAATCAATTTCCATCAAAAACCTTGTAAAGCATTCTTGTTGTTGGTAATGCTGATGCATCCTGAATGTACAATTTCAATTCGCTTGCAAAATCTGTAAAAACAATGTATTTAGCTTACCCAATAAAAAAAAGTCAAAAGGAGAAATGCCATGATTAATTTATTGCTAGAAATCTATTCCGTAGAACATAGCCTTGGCAAACAAAACCTTGATCTTCCTTTTGTATTATCTAACTTAGTCTTTATATTGTAGTATACAACAAAGTTTTGTCATTTGAATCATTTTGAATGATCAATTTATAAAATGCGAGAGGAATAACTATACCCATGAATAATAATTTACATATGATATAGTATCTGATATTTGAGTAAGAAACGACCACTACTCACTAAAGTTACTCATTTTTCAAACCATAAACTGCAGAGTTCACTACAAAGGGAAATCGAATACCACCCTCTTGTTTTCAAATTCAAAGTATATTTGTATGAGAAAGTATTCAAAGTATTATTTTTGATGTTAAATTTGCTTTGAATTAAAGAGATTTAATTGTCAATCAGAACTGATTATATGGTTAGAGACTTTTTAGAGGTAAACGTTATGAGTTGTTATCCTTTACTTGAGCTATTTTCATATAAGAAACAGACTAGTATACATTTCAGCATCATATTTTGCCATTGCAGGATAGCTTCATAAATGTTTTTCAAGTTTCTTTACTAATAACATAAATTTTGGGCAATTTTTTTCGGGCAATGTTTTGTCAAATATTTTTGGCAGCACTCTTCAAAACAAATTCTTCTTTTTCTCTGTCGTAAGAGTCGTGTAGAATAATCTAAGCAATACACATTCAGGAATATTGAAGCTGCTACAGCAATTGTAAGTCGTCATCGTGCCATTTGAGTGATGAATGATGTCAAGTGACTGCCACTTAGTATCAATGTAATGTTTTCAAAGAATATGCATGCATAAAAATTAAATATAAAAAAAAATTTTAATAATATAATATTTTAAACACAATGTAAAAAACGGGAAGGCATAGTTTTGTTGTTGAGAATTACCTTATTTATTCTATATAACTGCCATATCAGATCAAATTCTTAAATTCGCAAATCGATGGTAGACAGAAAAAGAATGACGGTGCCAAAAAGTTTGAGGAATTGTACTCTCCACAATCGGAATGTGAATGCTTATACAAGAAAGAGGCCGAAGCAAATGTCTCCAACAGAAGATGTTCTGCGGTAAGAGCGCTTTAACCAAAAAACAGTGGGTTTGCTCTCATTTAATTACTTTTCCCTCAGCACACACAATCTCTGTAGTTGTACACTCAGCCTCTGCAGCATTGTACAAAACTTCAACGAACAAAGTGCATTGTTAAAGAAAACTTTAAAAGTATATCGTATATTTCTTTTGCTCCAGTTTTGTTCCAGCATTGTCCGGTGCATTGAAACATTCGGTAATTTTTGAAATTTTGTTAAATTTATATTTATTAAAAGTAATATTCTGTGAAATACTATTCCGTACAAATGTAAATATTTTTATGATATCAAGTGTATACTCAATATATATATATATATATTTATATTTAGTATACACTTGATATTATTGGTTTACTTTCAATTTCTATTTTAAACTTATACTTTGTAAACTTCTTGCTATACTTTGTGAAACACGAACGGAATAATTATGCACATGAATATCAACTTACATATGATGTAACATCTTTATATTTAAATAAGAAATGACCACTACTCACTAAATGTACTCATTTTTCAAAGCATTAAGTGCAGAACTCTATACAAATAGCACACCATCCTCTTGTTTTCCAATTATAACACTCTGCTTAATCAGCAATGAGTTGAAACAAACATGAAAATATTAATTATTTTAATGCAATGGATACATTAATTTTTACTAAAATTTGATTTTTTACTTCATCTAAAAAAGTATCTTGATAAATACTTATTTTACATGTTATTAATTGTAAGTGTATGGAATGGTTAACCTGCTACCTATAATAGATTGTAACAAAATATTGATAGCAGTTATTAGGTTACAAGCATAAATCAATAAAAAGTTCTTTTTTTCCCGAACATAATACCAATAAAGTTTTTTCTCCGGGGAACTAAACGTTTTTCCGTTACGTTAATTTATTTGTTACAAGATATTTGTAGCATCCTAAAAAATGGAAGGAATTCGATATGATTGATACACATAGAAGTGGAAAAAAATATTAATCATCAAACCTTAATAACAAATTATGTTTGAACATTAATACCAAAAGGCAACCGAAAATGTTAGTTTATTATTTTATGTGTTTCTGTTTGCTATATTTATGTTTTACTGTTTTCATGTTTATGGCGTCAATAAGTCATCTCTAGTTTGTATCATCGTTAATAATGCATACTAAGTTGAAAATGCCTAATTATAATAATTATGACAAATTTTTTATTAGTTCATTTTGGCAATATGGCTTGCATAAACTGAAACTTTCAAATTAACGAATTTCAATACTAAGACTTTCTTAACTTTTAAATGCAATTAATTTTAATTATTTTATTATTATATTCTGAGATGTTTATAAGGCGAATTTAGAAAAAGTATTAATTAAAATATACGATTTTGGATCCTTCAAAGTGTTCAAATTATTATGTACAAGCGCAATAATTGCAATTTCCTGTTTCAATGTAGTTTTAAAATTATATTTAAAAACAAATAATGTTTATTAATTTCCTTTGAAAATGTATTCCATTCATTTATTAATTTGAAAACCCAATTAGTTAACAAAATAAAAACATTTTTATAAATGCAGTTTATTGCACTAATTTAAGCAATTATTATGCATCCAATTTATTGCACACAATAAATGAAAGTCGTACTTAAGTTTGCAAAAATCATTTAAATAAAATGCCTTTATATCAATATTTATATTTGAATTGATTTGATATTGGGATGGCATAGTGGAATTGGTTATTTTTAAAGAGAAAATAACAACTTAAATTATTTAAACTTAAGTTTCAAACTATTTTCAATTTAAGATAAAATTTCCTCAGTTCTTTTCATTAAACTAGAATTTTAAATTAAGCTTCTAGTACTTAACATTAATTGGTTTAAAGGTAAAATTTTATTATGTTGTGATCAGTCTAATTAAGTAACAATTAAGCACATACTAACCTGTCTTGCTGAGAACAATTAATTCAATTTAAAAGTATTTCGTATGTGAATATCAAATCAAGAACTCACAAATGACGTCAGGACACATAAAACGCGTTTAGTTATTATAGTAGTGACAGAATGCAGTTAGAATATGACGAAAAGTGCTATTTATAACATTTGCTACAATTTCAAGTAAGTTTATAGGTGCAATATAGAAACAAAAGCCATCTGGACGAATTAACGTACTGTAAAAGTATAATCAAATTTAAGTAAGAATGCAAGCTTAGCTTAAGAGTGACAGAAAAGTGTCTTTCGACAAAATCGATAAAAGTAGTGTTTCATTGGCTATTTTTAAAACCTCAGATTCAGCTGTTAGGTTGATGGGGATTGGTCAGGATACACAACGCCAATGTATAATTAATATACACATGAGAAAAGATCCCCATATTTAATAGTGTATATGGTATTATTACCAGATATCATTATCCTCAGCAAATTATTCTCCTTCTCCACATGCGATTTCTCTTATTTAAAACATTATGGCTAGGAGTTAATATGCTTTCTTTATCTCTTAAATACAAATACTATCTCTGTATTTTGAATTTCAAGTCTCTTGGGTGATTTATGACGAAGTTACTGCAAAGAAAATAAACACTAGTTGCTTATGTTTCGCACACCAGTTAAAACGATATAGTTAAAACATATATTATGATGTTAGTTTCAATGTCATTTTGGAAAATTCAAAATCCCAATAGTAAACAAATATTTCCTTGCAGAACTTAAACCATAATATACCATCGGAACTTAAATCTTAATATTTTTGTATATAAGAATTCCATATTGAGATTTTACATTTTCAAATGGCAAATATATAGAATAAAATGCCTTATTATAAAATTCAACATGCTTAGTTCTTTTAATAAATCTAAACTTTAATTCAAAATCCTATGAAGTGAAAAAAATTTTAACTAGAAGAAAACATATATTTTTAGAAGTAGATAAATAATAACTTGCGTCGTAGAGAGATCATAGATGACCCAAGAGATATTGGGACAAATTTTGTTTTACTTTTCTTTTACTAGCACAGGAGACTTAATAAAATTCACTTCATTTTTGAAAGAACTATACTTTAAACAAAATGAAGATAATCTAATTTGTTGCTTAGATAAGACGAGAGAATCGGCTTAGAGAAAACCTCAATAAGCTCAAGAAACATTAATACACTTCATGTCAGAAGGATAAAATAAGCTGAGAATTCGCAATAAATCTTGTTAATAAAACTCTGTAAGAATTTTTTTACAACTCAATCTTTACAAAAATAACTGCAAATAAAATACTATCCTTACTAAAAGTATTTTAAGCAAATCTTTGCAGTATTTAATACCAGAAAATTCAGAACAATGACTCTCCCTACTTTCTTATTTGATTACTTTTAACTTTCTAGTTAGAAAAGCATTTTTTTTTTTTTTTTTTTTTTTTGGTATTAAAGGCAGAAAATTAAATTTTATATTAATAAAGTTTTGTAATATATTGTGAATATTTCAGTTTAGAAAAATTAAATAACTTTGATTATAATCGAGTCAATTGTCAGGTGCGTAACTAAGAATTAAGCAAGAGCTTATTTCATGGTTTCTTAAATATCCTCGTTCTGTATATAAAAATATCCATGCTCTAAATGTTAATAAAATAGAGAAATAGTGAACAAAATGAATTCTCAATTGGGATGCATAGAGCACAGGGTAAACACTGAACAGGGTTTGTATTAAAAGACAATTCGAAGATTTATCCATGGTGCATTTTACAATTAAAATATAACCTCTGCATATTATATTGAAATAACTTCCAAACTACAAAAAAGTTAAAACAAACAACAAGTTAGCGTTATTACTTATGTTGCCAAATTTAAATTTATAAATAAATAAGTTTCCAAAGTAATGAAATTCGGTAAACAACAATATTAAAAATATAAATGGTACAAATCTCATTCAATTCAGCATTTTTATTTTAGAAATTATATTAATTTTAATGTTTTATTTAAGCCTCATCTATACATTTTGTTCTTGTCAAGAAATGATTCGGAAAGTTCAAATGAAATAATAATAAGCAATAATAATTAGCATTTATAATATAAATAAGTAATAAGCAAAAATAATTAGCACTCTAAATAATTATCAATTGTAACACTGTGGAATTTAAATAATTCTAGTTAATCGAAATCATAACCAATTTGAGGTTATTGAATACTCTATTTAACAGACATTAACAAAATAAAGTATTATAGATCCAGAAGTAACCAAAATTCGATACAAAATCAATGTAATAAAAAAGATAGCGACTACATAGAATTTTAAATGAATATTTCTTTCAAATAGCATCATTTACATGGTTTAATATAGAAATTAAACCAGTCTAGGTTTCTTTGTGTAAAAACTCTCTTTTACGATGTTTTACATTTTTATCAAATATATAACTATAAATATAAAGGAATCTAACTGTTGCATCATTTATAGAAAGACGAATATCTAGTGCAGAAAATGCCGTGTAAAATGCTACCCTCCTTTTTTAGCATATAAATCTTCAATTTCATTAGTTTTCTTTTAACAAAGAGCAGGTTTTTCTGTATTCGCTGATTTTTCTCCCCGCAACAATATTGTCGAACTTCTATGAAATTTAGAACATAACGACACTCTCATCATGTAAAGTGTTTCATTTTTCCATAACTATTTTCATGTCATAAAAATGTCGATGCTATTAATATATATATATATATATATATTATTTCAAAAATCATTCATTTCATTTATTATTGTTCTTTTTAATTTACCATTCCAGTTTTTATTACAATATTATTTTTAAAAAATCGGATAGTTAATTAAATTGATATACAATTGTCTTCTTATTTTTTGTCTTTAGGGATGCCTTTAGAACTGTACAGCCTGTGGCACCAGTACCCTCGGCAACTGGGCACTCTCACCTGCATCCTACGATGAGTGGTGTCTGAGGCCACTACCTATGCTTCGATCCTGACCATAATGACGTTCAGCTGCGAGGAGTACTACGCTGTGTGCCCTCCTCTGCACCAAACGACGAAATCTAAGATCAAAAGAGCATTCGGGAACATCGTCATTATTTGGTTGGTCTCTTTTGTGACAGCAGCGCCGTATGGATTTTTCACCAAAGTCAACTACATCACAGTACGTATTCTTTTAAGTCAATATCCTGTTGAAATACTAAAATATCATCTGCAAATTATATAAAGACGTGTTAATGACGGACTGAAAATTTTAGTACAGTTAAATTTATAGTGAAACAAAATTTTTAATTTATTATAACTATGTATATAAATTTAAAAACATTTATTGGAGTAAATAAGTATAGCATAAAACATTCAATATTTTTAAACTATGATTATTTAAGAACTTTTCCATACTAGGGCTTGGAACTTGCCCATAGACTGGAATGTCAGATATAAGTCATGCATTGAGATAATCACACATGGGTTTGCTACCTTACAGTTATATTCTGTTAAAAAAATTACACTCACTTCCAATGGTGTCTTCTGGAGAGTCCAGACCTTTTTTTTTTCTCCCTTACTCTTCAAATCCCTTAGTGAGACTTTTTCAACCATGATTTATCATACCCATTTCGAATATAAACACAAAAAAATTTAAGGAAACTCGATTTGTTCATCGAATTACAAATTGAGCACTTTCAGCTCAGATGCATATTGCATTACCTATATGATATTCCTGTCTTTGAATTAGAATATTTGAGGATAGTTTTATCTATGAGAATATTCTATTAATTTCACATCAAAGAATATTATATATAAAATATAATTGATCACAATGTTTGTGAAACAGATTTAAGACTTCTATAATATATACTCATATAAAAAGTTAAGATACCAAAAGATATTTATCCAACCTTTACGACACTTAGCATGGAGGTGTGTTTTAAACACATATAGAAATGATTAAAATTTTTATCATTATTTCACATTATTTAAGGCCAATAGGAGATGTTCATGTGT
The DNA here is from genome assembly GCA_021605075.1 of Caerostris darwini. Taxonomy (NCBI): domain Eukaryota; kingdom Metazoa; phylum Arthropoda; class Arachnida; order Araneae; family Araneidae; genus Caerostris; species Caerostris darwini. The sequence goes on along the minus strand of BPLQ01012450.1, from coordinate 26,872 downwards.
GCTCAACTTAGCCTATAAGTATTCACCCTGAGGTATTCTTAAAGCAGTTTATCTGTAGAATAATGCACTGCCATACACTGAAAAGGTATCACAGAAATGTCTCTTAAATCTTTGTTCACTTTCTTGACCCGTCGATTCCCAAATTTTTCACTGATTGAAAATTTGCGATGAATACCTGTATCAATTAGTTTGGAAGCGAGTGAGTTTGGTTGTACTAAGGTGAATCTTACAGCAATTGTGAAGTGGTATGTCATATGTCACAAGAAGAAAGCTGTATGTTTCAAGACCCGGCCACTAAGGGCACTGTATTTTAGGGAGTTTTTCCTGAAATAAATTATTCTTTCACTTTCGTTTTGAAATTAATTACTTATAACAGTTCTATAAACATAAATAAAATTTCAGTTGGTTTAAAAAATGCTTTTTTTATTTTCTAATTTTTATTTTAACAAGTGCATTAAAAAAAACTTGAAAAATATACTATTACATTTCTCAAAACAAATTTTTTGTATATTTTTCATATTACTTATTCGTGGATCAGTATTACTTTATTATATTCTCGCTATCAAAAACTAAACGCTAATGGGTAAAAGAATATTTACTGCTAATGTTGGGGATCCTAGTCGTTGAAGTATTTTAATAAATGTTCGGGACTAAACAACACTATTAAGGGGTTTTTCACAACAATCAGTTTAAACTCAATGGAAAAATGCATAAAAACTGGAATATTTTAAAAGCTTTTTACAAATGAAGAGGCATTTAAAGCATTTTTTGTAACAATTCCAAGTTTGCCAAAAAAAAAACTCCAGAAAAGAGAACAATACAATTAAAAATATATGAATTCTAGTGGAATATTTATGTGGTACATAAGAATGAATATAAAAATCATTGTATGCGTACAATCTTTTTGGAATTAATTTTAAATGGTGGTTATATCCTGAAATATATTCGACGAAGCAAGTAAGTTAGAAATTTTAAAAAAGAAATTTCGTATAAAAACTATATTTATGAGAAAATTTCTATCATAAGAAATTCTATTTAAACATCTCTAATTAAATTTCATTTAAACTAAACATCACTAATTAACATTTCATTCGAATATGAGCTTAGAATTTTAATTTATTATGTAAATTAAAATGTTAATCATATATTTAATTGAGATGTTAGGCAAATATTTAAATGTTTTAAAAGCTTTGATTTGATTTTCTTTTTGTTAGAAACTATTAATTATGAATATTTTTTTGATTGTAAAAAAAAGTTCTATGAAAAAATTTTTTTTTTGTTTAAAATGCATGAAATAATCATGCTCAAATTAAAAATTTGTATACATTATAAAATGTGTAAATTAAATATTTGCCTAACATTTCAATTAAATATTTCATTTTTAGTTAAAAAATGAAATAGAAATAATATAATTAATTTAATGGAAACAAGAGATTAAATAATTATATTTTTTAAAATATCTCTACACTATTATATCACGAATAATAAAATAAATAATCCTTTTGTAATAATATGCAACTAATTAGTTTAAATTTTTATTTATCAATCGATTCAATGTATTCTGCATGTTTCAAAAGTTATTTCCCTGAAATTGACTAATATCAAAAAAGTATTAGATTGCTGCATTTGTGTGATTTTAAAAATTTCCAACAATGGAGTGTATTAGTTTACTTTCTTTCTATTAGGTTTAATAAGGCATTTTAAAGATTTACTTCAAAAAAGATAACGTTATATAGAGTAAATGTTCAATTCAAATGAAATTTAATTAAGTAAATTGTCATTTTATAATGTTTTAAATTTAAATAAACTTATAGTTAGAGAAATTTAGAGAATCCAACAAATATGCCTTGTATTTTTAACAAACAACAAACTATTTTTAACATTTATTTTATTATTCACTCTTATCAGCAATACTTTTATTATTCTTTATATATTAATATTACAAATGGATTTTTGAAGAAATGATTGATTAATTTCTTGTTTCATTAATTATTTCCCTTTTTTTATTTGTTAAATATGTTGTGCCTTTTAAAAAATTATTTCATTTTTGTACTTGCTAGTCTTACTTTATTATTAAAATTATTCAATTTAAAATAATTGTTCAACAACGAATAATCATTTTTATACTGCCAGATTTATATTATTATTTACAAAATTAGGATAAAATATATAATCTCTAATAAAATATATACTTTTAATAGTAAATTAAAATTTATTTATAATTATCAACGATAAAATAATTTACGTGTTTGATCTTAAGCTATGACAAACATGGGCAAAAGTTAATATCCACTTTTAATAAAGTATCATTTTTAGGTAGTTAGTTTAAATCAATTTTTTTTACAATCTTTTTTTTTTTATTTTACATTACAATCATTTTTTTTTATCCATTAAATTATGGGTATTGTTTTGGCGTTCTCGGTCACTTTTTCGAGTTTTTTAATTTTTTTTTTTATTTCTTTCATGAGCTTTTTTATACTTATTATTTATTTAAATATGTTTCCTGAGATTATATAGTTAAATTATAAAGATTATTTAATGACTTATATAATTAAATAATTGAATAAAGTAAAATTGTTCTAAAAGATCATCTGGTGATAGCAAAGACAATTTTATGGGTATTAATAATTTTATGCCTCAGCCGATTTTTTTACTTTTTTTATATTTTAAATATATTATTTTATTTTTTTATTTTACGATTACTGATGTTTCAGCTTTGTGTTACCTAGCTAATTCAGCTAATCCAAAGCTTATTTTTTGCCTCAACTCTCGATTTTTTTCCTGTCGTTTTTTATTTAAATTTTCAGCGCCAGACTTATAAAAAATAAACTCTGTAATGGTTTTAATAAATAAGTAGAAGACAGATTTGTTTTGTAATCATTGTAAAATTTACCGTTTCTTTTAAACTGCATCTGTGAAAATGTTCTTAGAGGAAATTTACCTTAAGCCTTACCTTACCTACCACTGCATTAGCAATATATGTTTGTAATCCGATAATGCTTTCTTCCTAGTTCCTACACTGTGTGAAAAAAGTAGAAGGACAGTCATTTTTTTTGTACAATATGCTTTTATTTTACTGCTTTTGACCTGATTTTTATAGAGAGTTGTTTTGTTAGAGTTTTAATTTACGTTAAGTGAAAGTTAAATGAGATTTTTTTATTTACCATCATTTTAACTTAGGAATGCAATACTTAATAACTTTGGGTGTGTGAAAAAGTAGAAGGACACATCCAAAAATCTATTTAGAAGCTGTTGGAAAGTTTATAGGTAAGTGTTTTTTTTTCTTTTAATTCCTTTTAACAAGAATAAAATATTTAGCTAGAAATTCATAGTTTTTATTGGTTTTAGGATGCCCAGAGGAATACCCTTAAGTAAGTTTCAGAAGGGCCAAATAGTTGCCTATAAAAATGAAGGCAAAGGTGTGAGAGAGATTGCACGGCAGCTACGAATCAGTCCTAATACTGTTTCGAACATTATAAGAAACCCTGAAAGTGACAGAAGAAAAAAGAAAACAGGAAGACCAAAAACTCACCCAACGTGATCAACGAAAATCATTCGTGAACTCAAAAAGACTGGTGGAAGTGTCGGCAAGGCGCAATTTCAATCAAGAATTACACATGTAACCAAAAGAACTGTCTATAACTACATAAAAAAGCTCAAAAAGTTCGTCTTCAAAAACGGATGCACCATCCGAAGTGGAATGAAGGACACATGAAGAACCGACTGCAGTGGGCTAAAGACCACATGCCCTGGAGCTCAGAATGGACCTCAGTTATATTTTCGGATGAGAAAAAATTCAATTTGGATGGTCCAAATGGTTATCAGTACTATTGGCACTGTCTTGGTATTGAAGAAGAAACTTATTCTACTCGACAGATGGGAGGAGGTGGTTTAATGGTATGGTTAGCAGTTGGCTATGGAGGCAGGACAAGTTTAGTCTTTCTAAATGGTAGACAGAACCATACAGACTACATCCAGACTCTAAACTCAAATCTTCTCCCCGTATGGCACTGAGTTAGAGGAGATGACTGGATTTTTCAGCAAGATGGAGCCTCATTTCACACTGCAAATGGTGTTAAAGATTGGTTTGCAGCAAACAATGTTCGATTTTTACATTGGCCTGCTAAAAGTCCTTATCTCGACATTGTAGAGAACATATGGGCAATGATTGTATGTCGTGTTTACAAGGGTGGAAAGCAGTTTAAATCTGTAGCTGAGCTGCAGAAATCATTAAACTTTGTATGGGACAATTTTTGCCAAACAAAATTCAATCTTTATACAGTTCGATGCCAAATAGATCTTCGAAGTAATTCGACCCAACAGGAAAAGAATTCCATGCTAATTTATATAGTACACCCTTTTTAGAAGTGTCCTTCTACTTTTTTCACTGATCATGAGATCGTCAAAACAAATTTTTTTATTAAGTATACATTTTTTTTAATTGTATACTTTTTTGTTTTGTCTAGATGCAGGTATCTGCATGTAAAAACGTTGTGAATAAATTAATTGTTTAAAAAATGCGTCATTATTCATTTATCAAAAATAATCTAATGTCCTTCTACTTTTTTCCCGCAGTGTATGTTACATATGTATGTGCATAGATTTTCATGTGCACGCGGTTCTCTGGCTTATTTTTCTCCTATACATCATAGTCTAAATTATTTATTATCGGGATTTTCCGTATTAATCTTTTCTTGTATTTTATTCAATTCCTTCTATTAGTTTGCACTCTCCCTATATACACTGAAGTGACAAAAGTCATGGGATAGCAATATGCAAATTTTCAAATGGCCGTAGCATCGCGTAGAACAGGTATAAATGCGCAGTGCTTTCGCAGAGCTTTCATTTCTGTTCAAGTTATTCATGTGAAGAGGTTTTGACGTGATGATGACCGCACGACGGGAATTAACAGACTTTGAACGCGGAATGTTAGTTGAGCTAGACGCATGGGTCATGCCATTTCGGAAATCGTTAGGAATTCAACATTCCCAGATCCACTGTGTCAAGAGTGTGCCGAGAGTATGAAATTTCAGGCATAACATCCCACCATGGACAGCGCAGTGGTCGACCGCCTGCACTTAACGACCGAGACCGGCGACGTCTGCAAAGAGTCGTAAATTCTAACAGACAAGCAACACTGCGTCAAATAACCGCAGAAATCAATGTGGGACGTACAAGGGACTTGTCTGTTAGAAGTGTGCGGAGAAATTTGGCTTTCTTGGGCTGTTCCAGCAGAAGACCGACTCGAGTGCCTTTACTGACAGAACGACATCGCTTGCAGCGACTCGTGGGCACGTGAGCATATCGGTTGGTCCCTAGATGAATGGAAAACCGTGGCCTGGTCCGATGAGTCACGATTTCAGTTGGTAAGAGCTAATGGTAGGGTTCGAGTGTGGCGCAGATCCCACGAAGCCATGGACCCAAACTGTCAGCAAGGCACTGTTCAAGCTGGTGGTGGCTCCGTAATGGTGTGGGCTGTTTTTTCATGGCATGGACTTGGTCCTCTGGTGCGACTGGACCGAACATTGACTGGAAATGCTTATGTTCAGCTACTTGGAGATCACTTGCAGCCATTCATAGACTTCATGTACCCAAACAACGATGGGATTTTTATGGATGACAATGCGCCATGTCACCGGGCCACAACTGGTCGCGATTGGTTTGAAGAACATTCTGGACAATTCCAACGAATGATATGGCCACCTAGATCGCCCGACATGAATCCCATCGAGCATTTATGGGACATCATCGAGAGGTCTGTTCGTGCCCAAAATCCTGCACCATCAACGCTTTCACAATTATGGACGTCAATCGAGACAGCATGGCTCAATATTCCTGCAGAAGACTTCCAACGACTTGTTGAGTCCATGCCACGTCGAGTTGCTGCACTTCGCCGGGCGAAAGGAGGGCCGACACGATATTAAGAGGTATCCCATGACTTTTGTCACTTCAGTGTATATCTTGTTCAAACTTTCAATCGTTAATAAAATATTTGTTATTCATCCACTCAAGTTTAATAAAAAGCATTTGAATTTGTAGTGGATTACACTTGATGTTAATACAGTTTTCTCTAATATTAATTCATTCATTAAATTTAATTAATTAATTTTAGTTTTTTTTTAGATTTAAGTTGCATATATCTACCAATAGATGGCGTCAGATAAACTTAAAAAAAAGGAATGAAATTTTTTTATAAAGGACTTTCTGGAATATAGTGGGAAAAAAAAAGTAGGAATTGACTTTAAAATTTTTTTATATATTACTTGTTCATCTATGTTGGGTCTTTTTTTTACCAATCATGTCTAGAATTGCGTAAAAGTTTCAATTCAAATTTTTTAATTGAATTAATTTTTAAAAAAAATGAAGTTACCTTACACATTAATTAAAAAATACATTTTAATTTATGGACAATATGGTTCAACGAATATTTTATAACTGATTTAAAAATTTTTATATACAAACAGAAATACATTTTTTGTTCCACAAAACACGTTAATCTACTTTATTGATCTTAAAATAAATGTATAATTTTCTTTATCAGCTAGTATTGTGGCTTACATCCTCTTACAAATTGAAACAACCTAATCTAAGTAAGTCATTTCTTTTCCTATACATCAATCCTCAGTATATGAAACATCCACTCTGCAGAGGTAAGCCATACACTCCCATTTAATCCAGCATTCCTTGCTCTTTCTCGCACTCTCACTTACGGGTGGTGGAAGGAACACAAAAAGCATGTCCTCTGCATTATGAAAAGGGAGCCGTCAATTGATCCGACAGCCAGCAAAGCCGATAATGCGAGTTCTCTGTATCCTGTTTCCTCCCAAGTGAACTAAACTATTGCATCAATCCTTGTTTCCTTTTCTCCGTTTGCCGTATCTGTCACTCTTTATCGGGATTGACACGATGCGGCCGAAATTGTCGAGGAATAACCCTCATCCATTCTCTGTCGCTTACCAATGTTGATTCTTGAGTCGAAAAATGTGCAGAATTTCTGTTACATAACAAAAAAAAAGGCTAATCGTCGTTTTCTCGTTACTTATAACTACAACAAAGTCTTCTTCACTGTCTATTAAATCTAATAAGGAATCTTTTTCTTTATTTTTAATAATTCGGCTACATTTTAATATTGAAAAGTATTTTATATTTTAATCATGTTAATCTTTATATGCAATATTTTTAAATAAAAAATATTTTTAAAACATTGAAAACATTTAATAATATTTTTTTATATTTTTACATATTAAAATTTTAAAGAGGATATAATATTTTATATCTAAAGATATCTTTTTAGAAAAGAAAAGATATTAAAATCTACAACATCTTAGTATTATATAGAAATAATGCGTGTTAAGAGCATTTAGGTAAAATTATAACTGTTAAATATTTCTTTCTTTGTTCGAGTTTGTTTATTCATTTTTGAACTAAAATAGGGATAAAGTTTCTAAAACCATACAGTGTGTATTATAACAAAAGCAAATAGATTAATCGGGCTAATTTTGCATGCGAAATTAAAAATTATTTGTCATAATAGATATTGAGCCGGAAAATAGAAACCTTAAACAAGCTGTCAAACTTAATATTATGTCTCAAATTAAACGAAAAGTTACACCACATGTAAGAGGCCACTTCATCGATAACTGATCAGAGATAAAAACTCCAGACCAATTAGCGACTACGTTAGATGGCTGTGAAAATGTAAGCATGATGATTAAAAAAAGAACTCTATCGCAAAACGGGAATTGGAGAAAAAGAGATAGGGAAAAAAAAACATTTTCTAAATCCTATTCCAAAGGAAGATATACCACATTACTTTCTAGGGCCTCTACTGAACACTAATACTATCATATATGTTTTCACTAAATTCATACGGCTATATGCTGTCAGATTCGCATCCGTGGATGATGTGTTAGAGAAGCTAACCTTACGGTAGAAAACATATGGCATTCCATCTCACATCAACAATGATTGATATTTAGCATTCAACTCGAGAGAAGATTATTATGGGCAAAGACAATATTCACCATCTGCAAAAACCCACAGGAGAACTTAGATTAAATAGGTAAGTGAAAAGAGTGCATGGAGCATTGATACCAGTTGTAACAAAATTGAATGAACAAATTGCAACGGCAATTAAGTAGCGCTGCTTGTCGAAGCACTAAATGGACACTATTTAAACTTCTAACAGGTGTGAAAATGAAAAAAAAAAGATTTAGACATTGTTAAGATCTTAGAAGAAGAAGGAAACGAATATAAGAGATAATATAAAGTTGAGAGAAGTGAAAACAAATATTCAAGAAGGAAATACTATACTACTTAGAAAATAAGAAGATTTGGATCACATGAAGTAGGAAGTAAACTGCTAGCTTCATGACAGCTGCGATATAGGAATTAAATTAATGATTTAAGGAAAATTAGGATATAACGGAAATATTTATATATATGTGATTGATTTTTTTTAAATTGATCTTATTCCCCTAGAAACAAGTACTAAAAAAATTTTTTTTCCATCTAAAAGCGCTTATTTTAATGCCAGTAAATAAAAAATTTATTTAATTTCAAATGCTGTAAAAAACGTTTTTACACCTTAAATTCATTATAAATTAATACTTTATCACTGTATTTATTATCAATTGAAGTAGTTTTTATCTGAAAATATTTTTGAAACTTAATAACATATTTTAAGAATTTTTTCCTGTATTAATGCAAGGCATAATGATTTAATGTTCATGCTTTTAATAATAAAAAGTTTGTATTCAAATCAGAAAATAAATTATTCTTCATAAAATTTTCTTTTAATGCTCGCCGAATTTGAAATGTTTCGAGTAAAGAAAAATAAAGTCTTAAATGATTTCTAATTTTTCTTGGAAATTAAAATAAATTCTGCAACTGCTTTAATTCATATTCTAATCTTCTATCTTTAATATTCTAATAAAAAATACTTATATAAAGAATTAAATGTCATCCTACTAGTTTTGCATTTTTTTAACACCAGTAAAAAAAAATTGAAAATATTCGAAATATAATATTCTCTATATTTAAATTTAAAACTCGTTAAAAAACAAGATAAATTCATTTCAATTTTAGAAAGCTATTTCGCTTTTATAATGAACTAATGTATTTTGGCTTAAAAATATTAATGTTGATGATAACTTATTTGATGATTTTTTTAATATTAGGAAATGCATAAAAATATTCAAAAAAATATTGATCTGATGCGAGATACTTTAATTTGCATGTGTGTAAAAATAATTTTTATTCAAATCATAAAATATATTATCCTTCAGTCCTTTTAATGTTCCTCAAACTTCGAAAGTGTCAAATTAACAAAAATAAGCACTTAAAGATTTATTTTTTTCTTGGATTTAAACAAAAATTAAGAATACTTTTTTTTAAATTTTCATATTCCTCTTAAAATGAAATACTAAGAAACAAAGAACTTATTTTTAATTCTTTTAATAATTATTGCCATAAAATTATTTGAAAAAAAAATACTTTTATCTTATATATATATATTTAATAATGTAATAATGTAATCGTATATAATTTAAGAATAATTTAGTGAACGATTTTAATTCCTTTTAAAATTAAAGAAATAGAAATAAGGAATGGCAGTTTTAAAATATTCTAAATTAAGTATTAGTAAAAATATTTAATTTAATCCAAAACATATTTTCCATATTTTAGATAAAATGTTTCTTTTTAATAGGTTTTTTTATCCCATCACATATATTTAAAAAAAACACTAGTCAAGAAGAAATTAAAGTTATATTGTAGTCATTCACAGTTTACAAATGAGAAATATGCATTGGAACCAGTTCAATAAGCAACAAGCGTACTTTTGTAAGACATAATTTTATTCCAAAATTGTTAATAATAATGGTTTAAGTATTTCACTGATAATTATCGTAATTATTAAAGTAAAATGGCTTGTTGATATTCCACGAAGTTATTTTACTCACGTTTAAGTAGTTTTTTGTTGTTGTTGCTATTGTTTTTTGTTGTTAAGATAGAGTATTTTTGTATTTTAAAAAACTAATAAAAAGTAGAGGCCAATTAAATTTTATGCTTAAGACATCATATGTTTAACTGCATCTGCTTTTTTCATTTGTGATCTAGAATGGAGCGTGAATATTTAGAGAGCGTAACGACTTATAAACTTGTTTACATATAAAAAAGACTGATTCCAGAACACGACAAATGGCATCAGATCATAAGATTTGATTTTTATTGTCATAATATCTGCTGTGGCCATTGAAATTCTATTGTTATTTATTATCTGTCATTTTATATTAAGTATATATAAACAATAAAACTGTTTGGAACTGTTTTTTCCAATTTTAGACGATCATTTCATTTAGACCTAAAGATGTAATGAAATACTTGACAAAAGTCGTGTCATTTATCTTTGATTATACAAAATGTATCCTATTTTTACGATATTCAGTATCCTCTAATGCAGTGGTTCTCAAATTGTTTACCATTTAGCCCCCCTGGAGAGAGATTAATTATGTTATGACAGCTCACAGATCTTTTATTAATTAAATTATACAGTTAACTTTAATGGTTTATTAAGTTTATTTTATTTTAGCATTATTTGAACAGCAGAGATTTTCAATGTAAAAGCAACAATTGAATGAATTACCTTTAGAAAAATTAATTAAATTTCATAAATAAGAACTTCCATTCGAAAGAGTAAAATTTTTTATAACATTTTCTGAACTTCGTACGTTTGTATCTTTTTATACTAACTAATTAATAAAATGAATTTTATGATTTAAAAAAAAAACGCAATAAGATATAATAAACAAATATGTAGGAAAAAATAATTACGATAAATAATTTCTTACTCACAATAGAAAATATTCCCCATTTTTTTAAAGTAATAATATCACTATCATGAAAATGAAATAACAATTTAGCAAGATACATATCGTACTTACTAGACGAATATTAGTGTATTACAAAAAATAAAAATTCTATATCTAGATGTAAAAATATAAATAAATTTTAATTTTATTTATATATATAAATTCTGGTTTTCATTTGATTAAAGTGCATCAGAACACACATATAATCTCTACTAACAATTTTACAGATTTTTTCTAATAAAGGATTTATCTTTTCAGAGAGAATTATTTAAAACTTCATTCAAGACTAATATTATTTGCTTTACAATGACCTACAATGGCAATTGCTAACAACAGTACAATGACAATTGCTAACAACAATACAATGACAGTAGCTTATAAGCTTTACTTTGCCAAAATAATTCAAAAGACTTACAGCGTCTTTTGAATTATTTTATCTCAGAAAATGTTATAGATAATGATTACGTTAATTCCTTACTTGAACTTATTCCCTCTTTCTGATATATTCAGTTAGAAATAAGTTCTCTTATACTCTTTTAAAGCTCAATTCACTCTGTAAATAATTGAAAATGGGTGTATTAGTAGTAAACAAAAGAGCAGAATGATTACCTAAGAAAGCTTCTAGACATCTATAAGAAGTTTGCTAAATATTGTTGATAAAGAAGACTTCGGACTGTTTATTTTTTTGTCCACAAACATGACAAACTATGAGAGAGAAAGACAACACATAAATTGAAGAAAAAGTCATTTTATAAAGTATTTATTACGAAACAAAAACACACACACACACGTTGTGAATCTCGAGTATGATTTCTTGAAGTAAATTCATTTTTAATAAAACTATATTTATGAGAGAACAAGGTTTCGTCAAATTGTCAGAAAAAAAATGAACATTTTCGAAGCATGGAGTCTATTGGATATTAAAAAAAATTTAAGTCAATTCCTACTTTTTTTCACTATATTGCAGAAAGTCCTTTATAAATAAAATTAAAATTTTCCTCTTACATCTGGTGCCATCTGTTGGTAGATACATACAACTTAAATCTAAAAAAAATTAATTAATTAATTAATATGTGAAAAAATTGTATTAACATCATGTGTCATCCACTGCAAGTTTCAAAAAAATGTATGTGAACTTGAGTGGATGAATAAAAAATATTTTATTAACGACTGAAAATTAGAACAAGATATATATAGGAAGAGTGTGAACTAACAGTAGAAATTGAAAAAAGAACTGAAGTACTCTGTCTCATTCCTCCAGAAGGGCACTTGACTTGTTTGTAACGAATTCATACTGCCACTGAGTCGTCGTATTAAAATTAACCAAACATACTTCATTATTTACTATCTAGTGAGCCTACTGACAAAATTATTCGTATGTTTCTTCAATTATTACAGCAGTATCACCCTAACAGAAACACGGTGTGGCCTTGTATGGTACCACCACCTGACCATCACGCTACCTTCTACAAATTTGAAATTTTCTTAAGTGTTTTTTTTTTTTTTTTTTTTTTTTGTGTTTGTTTTTTTTTGTCCCTCTTTCCCACATGTTAAAAGTTGGCCTATTTATAAGGATGGACTGTAAAATGGACATTCAGAATTTCTCCATTCCTTTCTCCTCCAATCAACATGAGTATCTGCCCACTTTTGTAGCACAGTGACTTGCTGCTAATGGAACAAAGATCGTCGGTCTGCGAGATTATAAATGTAGGCCATAGAATTGGTATCTAACAGTATTATGACATTTAGTGATATTTGGAAAGAAATAAGTATTGGGAGTAGATATTTAGGTTTATCGATCTCTTCAGCATTCTTCATTTAAGCGTTATTGTTACTCTACAACCGTGACCTGGTCTCCACCTTACATTGTCAATCACATTTAGAGATCTTCCTGAGGTTTGCACTACTACAAAAATGTGTGTCTGGCCGGAAAAATGAATTTCTACAGATATCACACTCACCGATACAAATCAGTTTATATATTCCAACACATGTTTTCAGCCTTTTCAATATTTAATATGAAAACTAAAATACCATCTCTAAGTTTTAGTGCATGATTTACACTGTTGCAGACAACGTTTACATATTTGGGAACTTGAAATGAGGGAAATTTGCATTTTTATCTACGTTCTTCCATTTTTTAACGGTAAAAATGTTCAGTTAATGAATAAAAGGACTTTAATTTTTGTTTCGCCCCTTATTTTAATTAATCTAAAAATCTAAAACTAATTGGAATTCTTTACTGAAAATTTGCGTGTATAGGATGCATTGTACACTGCAAAATACTTGACATGCGCAAAATACTTGATTTCCGTAATTTGAAAATTTCGAATTAATAATCAATCAAACAAGTTAATTTTAAATTAACTATCTTACACCATAATGGAGATCCCCTCGAGTTACTTATAGAGATACTTTTTTTTGTAAAGATTCGATGATAATTAAGGAGTTTATTTGGGACTATCCCATTCTTTGAGGGGGTACTGTACCTTTGTATTTTATATGAAACTTACAATACATTTTAGTTGTTTTAAGCAGATTAAATAATTGTTACAAGATCCTACTTCAAAAATTAAGGTATTCAACAATATCCCTCTTGAAGGGTACAAGTCTAAACTAACTTAAACCCTTCAAGAGTGATATTGTTGACTAACTAATAGATTTGATAAGTAACTGTAAAATATTTCACCTCTAATCTAAATTAGCTTTTTCTTCTATTATACATAAATAAGAGACAAACTCTTTTCTTGAGGTTAAAAAAGTTTTAAACGATCATTCAAACTTTAGTTAATATCATAAAATAATTGTACTGATACCTACTTTTATGTGTTTGTACAGCAATGAAGGCTTGGAAAAACATGGAGCTTGTATTATTATTTTTCTAGTGTTTTTTATAATTATTATTAATATTTGAAAAAACAGACAATAACTCTCCAGTTCCATAAACATGCAATATTTGTTTCTTTTTGTTCAAAGGACTCTACAAATGTAAAAAAAGTTTATTTAAAAATATAAATATATTGTAAAACAAAGTACACACAAAATAAATAAAGCAAACATATCTTAACAAGCAAGACACATTTTTAAAAAAAATTATAAAAAGAAAAATGAAAGCAGTTTTGTTTCGAATAAGAAGAAAACTATAAGAAGAAAATTTAACACTTAAATATTTTAAATATAAAGAAAATGTTTTATCTTTATTTCATATAAGCATTTTTTCATCGTTTATTATTATAAGTTTTTGTTTTCGTTATTTTGAAACAGAAAAAAAGTACTTATTTTATATTTTGGATGTTTTCAACGATAAAAGTACACAAACCAGTAATAAACAATTCTTAAGTCTTCAGATAAATTTCTTTTTTATTTCCAGTTTATAATTTTGAAACTTTAAACTTGTGGAAATGTTTTTATAGTTCGTTCTCTTTAAAACAACGTGGAATTTGTTTTGTTTAACAAAGTAGTTAAGTAGGTGGAAGTAGTTTTGTTTTGTTAACAACATTAAAATTAACTCATTTAGCTAATCTGAAATTTAAACTTTTTAAAACTTTTAACAACTTGCAAAATTTAAAAAAAATTCTTTCAATTCTTTGTACATGTTGGGTTTCTTAGGCGAAAGAAATTGATTTTAATTTCTTATAAGTAATTTCTTAAAATAAACATTTTCTATCAACTCATTTGGTTTTTTTTTTTTTTTTTTTTTTTTTGCAGCCGTTTTTACTTATGTATGCATTTTTTTCCAGTTACACATACCTTATTGTATATTTGTGATTCATAAATTCCTACTGAAATCAAATAAATGCGTTCCAAAGTTCACTTATTTATCATTTTCTTTTGATGTTATTAATTTCGGGGAAATGCTATTATTTGAAGAATGTTAAGCAACGAAATATGTTTTTAAAATGTATAAGCGTGTAAGTAAAAATTACATTCCTTACACGGAAAATAGTTTTACATTTTCGTTTATTACAGTGTCATGCAGACAAAATAAACAATTTTATTAATTTTAATTTCTCTTGTCTATTAAGCCACTAGCACATCGAACTTTCTTTATTAACATATAGCTTTCTACATTGCTTCCTCTACTTGTTACTTAAAAGACTTTATAGAAAATCGCATAGGATTCATCCCAGTAAAACTTTACTTTGAAGATAATGGATTTTTAAAGAGATCGTTAAGTCTTCGGATGGCTCTTCGGCATTTGACGAGAAAAATAAGCGTCACCATTAAATTTCATCAGGACAAGCGAAGTATGTCCTTCGTAAACTCTTCAATTCGGAAGTAAATTGTGAAGGGTCGGCAATTTATTCCTTGAAAGAATATAAATTGGTGGAACCTCTTTCTTGATTGTTTTTATATATCCCCTGAAAGTTTCTTCAGGGTCCTATTACTCTCTCTTTTTTTCTAACTTTCTTATGTCTTAAAGAGTGTTAACAATTACAACAGCAGTTCTTTAAGGAAAAGGTTACATCATCGTTAAAAGTGCGAACAGATATCGATATTTTGTTATTTGAACGAATTGATAAAGTCAAAATTAGTTTCATGTATTATTTCTGTGAAAGATTTCTATTTCCTTTAAAATTTAAACTGTAAATTATTTTATTATTAATATTTATTAATTATAATATTATTTTTATATTATTATTATTAAAAAATCTTAAAATATTTTGTTTATTTTAGTGAAATATATAATCTACAATTAAAATTTGCTTCTCAGAATATCAGATTGAATTTTCGTAATAATTTTATTTCAAAATTTCGAAATGATTTCACATTTTGATATATTAAATGAATTTTAAGAAGGATTGTATACAAAATGTTTTTGAAAATTCTAATTATGGCTTCATTTTGCAATTTAAAAGTTACTTATCATAGGATTTTTAAAAATATTTTAATTAAAAATTTTGCGAAATTTTAACGTTCAAATAGATTTTTATAACTAATTGGTTAGTTTGCAAAGGGATTTTTATAAAACGTATTGTAATAAAATTCTCAGTTTTTCGGATCAAAGAAAAAATAAATTATTACAATATTCTTAGACTGTCTGGATTTTAATCAACGTTTGGCGTGCACAAGCAGTAAAATTCTTCAAATTATGAAAGCAAGTAATTAATGAATTAAAAAAAGTATATTTCTTAATGATTATATGTAATAAAAAACATTTAGTTCTTTCTGTTCTCTATAATGAGTTATGTTAAAGAAGGCCTTTACTATAATTTATAAAATCTATAAACAGAATGAGGAAATATGTCGATCAATTTTAGTTACCCAGATTAATTAATCTCGCTCTTTGATAAAAAATAAATATGAGCTATTGTGAAAGAGATGAGGTCTTTATTAAAAAAGATTTTCTTATGCAGAATTATCCTCAGATAACATTGTGAAATTTTAAAATTAATACATAATATATAAAAAAAATAAATCACTAAACAATGTAGCTATCATGTCATTGTTTAATTTTTTTAAATATTTTTCTCCATTGTATATTTCAAATATTTAAACTTAAGAATTATTTTTAAAAATATACACTTTTTAAAATTAATTAATTTTCTGCTTTCAACTGAAAACAACACTGTTGTACATAGAATAAAATAAAATAAAAGTTAATTATTTTATTTTTTTACCAGTGATATAGGTTAAAAAATATAATAAAACAAAAAAAACCGTAGATTATTAATTACATGTATAAACGAATTTAACTATTAAAAATACGGATATAAAAATGGGGATACGTATATAACCATGAATATTATTAAAATATATCCTAGTTGTAAAGGAAAACTTTTTAAAAAAAAATAGCTCTATAGTAATACGTCCAGCCAATAAAAAAAAAAAAAAAAAAACACGCTTTAACCTTTGTTATTAAACTATTGTTATTTGATTTCAATACCAATGAAAGAATCTGAATTATATGAGTAAAATTACAAAAGAATTTAAACAAATTTTTATTTAAAAAGGTAAAAAAATGGTATTTTTCATTTTAATTTTAATTACTAACCTCTCTAATATCAATATATTACCTAAAATGGTGAAAAAGAAATCCGTACATAAAAAAACATTAGTTTACACAAATTGGATTTGTGCAAAGCATTTGTCTAAGTAACATTGTTGGTACGAGAGTGACATAGCAAACTATAACAAATCGACTGCTTGAGAGACAGCTTCATGCCACTAACTCCAAATTAGAATCCTCTGCGATTTCAATAGTGTCAAGCTAGAGCTCATTGGAGGGCGGAGTGCAAATGTATTGTGTTCTCAGATGAGATTCTTTTCTCACTTGGTTGTGATGGCCGAATATTGGTTAGAAGAAGACCAAATGAGCGTTTGGATCCAATCTGTCCGAATTGTAGACATACTATAGCTACATTAGGAGTTCTGATGTGGGGAACAATTTCCTGTGACAGCAAGACCACTCCTATATGTCAGATTAATAATGCCAGTTGTCAGTTACCAGTTGTCACTATTTCAGGGGAATTTTTTCCAACAACATAATGCTCGTCCCCATACTTCTGCTATCGCCCAACGCTGTCCCCATATTTCTGCAGTCCTCGACCACATCTTTCACCCATCAAACACATGTCACACATTACTGAACGCGAAATCCAACGTCATCCACAACTAGCAAGGACAGCTGCTTATTTGATTGCTCAAGTGCAACAGGCATTGTATTCTGTCTCAGAAAATTATATACAGCACTTGTAAGAGACGATGTATGCGCGTTTGTATGCTTGAATTTAAATTCATTGAGACTACAATGGTTATTAATGTATCAGCATTTCACATTTGAAATTGCTATGCTCGAGCATACCTATAATCTTGAAATTTTCATATAATAAATATATTACCTATACAAATACTTTATCTAAATTTAATTTATTTAAACTAATTTCTTCTTAGTCTTGGGATTTCCTTAATCAGCCAGTTTCTACCATTAATTCAATAATATCCACTTAGCTATACTTGTGTGAGCTTATATGATTCTTGAGAAAAATTTAGTATCTCAGTGCATAAAAACATAAAACTGCAAGCAAATAAATGACATTGTTTACTACGTAACTATTAAACTTATAGTACAACGAATTGTCGGTTGCTTTTCAACAATAAGATAAAATATGATGAACAAAAAAAATAGAAATTAATTCATTATTTTATTAGAAAATTTGTTTCATTCTAACAACTAGAATAATTCGTGGCTAATGCACTCATGTCCATAAATTAAGGATAATGAAGTTCAGGAAAAGAAAGAGACAGAAGCAAAACAAATTTGACTTATTTGTAAAGTCTATTTATTAAACAAAAGGTAAAGAGCAAAAAAGATGCTATATGTTTGACATAATTAATAAAAATTGCGATTTTTACTCCGTGGAGCA
Organism: Caerostris darwini; assembly: GCA_021605075.1. Classification (NCBI taxonomy): domain Eukaryota; kingdom Metazoa; phylum Arthropoda; class Arachnida; order Araneae; family Araneidae; genus Caerostris; species Caerostris darwini. The sequence continues at coordinate 8,634 of BPLQ01012450.1, read as the reverse complement.
AATTTAAAAAAAGAACCTATTTACAAAAAACAGTATAACATGGTTAGTATGATGGTTAATATGGAGTATGTCTCCCGGACGATGCAATACAGGCCTTACAACGCCTAGGCATGCTGATTATCAAATTATCAATCTGATCTTGGGGAATATTACACCACTCATCAAGCAATGCCCTCCGAAGTTCCGGTTGACAGGTGGGAGGGGGTTGACGGGCTGCAATTCGTCGGCCAAGCATATCCCACACATGCTCTATTTTATTCAAGTCCGGTGAGTATGCTGGCCAATCCATTCGGGTGAAATCCTCCAATTGAAGGTATTCGTCTACAATGTTTGCACGGTGAGGCGGGCGTTGTCATCCATAAACAGAAATTCAGCACCCATGGCGCCCCGAAACAAACGTACATGCTGTTCCAGCATGACATCCCGATAGATGTGGCCTGTGTTCGTTACACTCTGAACATGCAGGTCAGTTATGGAAACAAGAATAATTCCCCCCAAACGAGCCATCCTGCACCACCGTAACGGTGACGTTTAATGGTGTTCTCTTGGTGGTAACGGGTACCTGGCACTCTCCATATGAAAGTCCGGCGTGAATCAGGCGGCAAACTAAACTTGGACTCATCGGAAAACATCACACAAGACCACTGTTGCGGTGTCCACAATGCATGCTCTCTACTCCAGGTTAATCGCAGGCGACAGTGAGTTGTGATAAGTGGAACGCATCTGACAGGCCTACGAGCATATAGACCAATGTGCCCTAAGCGTCTGTACACGGTCTGCCTTGAAACTGTCTCAGCGGTAGCTGAAGAGAGCTGACGAGACAGGTCTGATGCTGTGCTCCGTCTGTTTCTTTTGGCAGTAACTGCTAAATACCGGTCCTCATTCGGCGTTGTAACTCGGGGGCGACCTGTGCTGTAACATCTACTCACATTACCATCATCTTGGAATCTTTGCCAAAGCCTGAAGATGACACTCTGGGCGATTCCAAGTTCCTCGGATACTTCCAGCTGGGTACGTCCACATTCCAGTCGTCCGATAATTTTAGCACGTAAAAAATCATCCAAATGCTTCCTTTGTGCCATAACTATTCGGTTATTGCACTGAAAGACTTTTAAAGAACTTGTGAACAATTTTACTTCTTTGCCACCTTATATACCCCTCTCTTACACTCTCGTCATTGTGACATACTATCCGCGCCATCTGGTGGTTTCCTGCAATTTGCATATTCTTCTTCATGATGTGTGTGATAATTCTACAGGTGAAATTTTTATTTTAGAGTTCAATTTCTGTGTGATTCTGAATTATCCTTAATTTATGGACATGAGTGTAGATACATAGACAACTAGCATGTAAGAGGCATCGAAATGTTGGTGAAGTCCATGGCAGTCATTCAAAAACGAAGACACACAGGCAATTTGCCTTTCTAAAACGAAGAAATTTAGTAACGACCGAGAAACGTCGTTAGTAGTAGCTTTCAAGTTTTGCCTCCAAAGCGTCATACAGATGCAATGCAGGTCGTATTGATAATCCTCTTAGAAGACAATGTCCTTCAATGTTAATTGATGAAACTGTGCAAATATATATAAATGGCTCGCGAGATTTCACATGTATACAAAAAATCTAAACATAATCGATTGATTTTCTTCTTTTAAATTTATTTACTCTGTACCAAATCTATACTAAATGTTATTCTATTCCTTATATCTCGTATTGCCTTTCATTAGGATTTGTTCTATAAATTTTCAATGTAAACCCTAGCTAATGAGGATATTGGTTGTCTAATGTTTGGTAAAAATTGTTTAATTAGGATTTAGTTATATGTGTATTTATACATAAAGAAAAATCATTGCCAAATATTTTCTAGGTTTTTAATATTTTGCCAAAATTAAATTTAATTAAATCTTACTTGAAAAACAGAAAATTGAACAACTCAGTATATGATTATGTACACTTGGAGTTATAAAAATATTGATTTGAAAGAATTTGTTTTATATTTTTGAAAAATAGGCATAAGAAATATTTATCTAACAAAGATAAAAAAAACAAAGATATTTTGCTGTCTTTCATTATTCTTAAGATTTTCGTTCACTTAAAACAACTATAACACAAAAAAAAAACTATATTTTCCTTAAAAATTGTATAAAAAAAGTATTTTATTTTTTATTACACCTAGTCAAAATAACAAAAAACGTTAAAAGAAAGGAAAAAGGTACTTAATACAAAAAAAGTTCTCGGACTTGTTTTTTAAATCTCTTGTTTTAAACTTGCAAGTAGAAAATCTCTATAACCGTATTAAAATAGTAACAAAAAAATCCAATTACAATTAAAAAATTAACACAAAAAATTGTTTTTCTTCCACACTTTTTTACCAGATTTCATCCGTACTATATCATCTCAGGGGACCTGTAAATGCTACAGCGCAGGTAGTTGGTGTTGCTTGGTGCGTAACGTAATTAATTACTTAAGCATACTGTAATGAACAGATGGAGTTGATAAACAACCTAAAATAACATTATGTAGAGCATAATCAAGAATTTTCTACATTTTTTTATTCTTAGCACCTTGAGAATTCTTTTTTTAAGATAAATATAGAGATGAATAATGGCATCTCTAGATAAATCTTCATCTAGAGATGTTTTCTTTTTCATTATCTAGCAATATTTATTCAATTACTTACCCACTAAAAAATATATTCTTAGTTTACGGAGAGGGGGGGAATAAAATGGGGTAATTGTATGATTTTCTATAAAAAAAATTTAAAACTAAATTAAATATGAATCTCAACTTGTAGTTTTGATGGAGAGCAGGACACCTTCTCTTTCTTTCTCTCATAATCATCATTCACAGAATCTCTGTGTACTAATTACTGATTACACATTATATTGTGAAATGTGTTTCGCTACAGTTCACCTTTCGAAAACCGTGATTTATTTACATCCCATAATCATTCGGTATTAATGAAACAAAACATGCATTTACATATCACATCACTGCCCCCTAGATGCTGATTTTTTTTGTGTTATAAACATTTAAATAATTAGTTCATTCTAATTAAATTCAGTTTTTATCACTCGTGAACAAGATGCTGTTTTAAAATAAGAACCATGTGGTCCAAAAAAATGTATAGAAGGAAAATAAAAATAGCTAAATTAAAAGAAACATGGATGTGATACCATATATGGAGATGATGGGATATGTGATGTAATGGGAAATGACATACGTGATGTAGTGGGATATGACACATGTGACGTAATGGAATATGACACATGTTTTGTAACGTGTTGTGATTTGTGATGGAATGTAGATATGCGATATGAAATGATACTGTATGGTGCGATGTGATCTAGTTTGGTGAAGGGAAACGATCTAAAATATTGTGAAATGGAATCCAGTGATGTGATATATGTCAAATAATGTGATGTATCTCAAATAATGTGATGGATCTCAAATAATGGGATGTGACATCAATTTGATGGTATACGATGTAAAATAATGTGATCTGATGATATGTCAAGTAACGCATTTAATGTGAAATAAATAAAAACCTAACTTGAGTTAGATTATGGGAAAAAAAAAATTCCGGTGTACAATAAATTTCGTTGGCCTTCTGCCAATAAATTATGCTCACACATGATAAATTAAAACTCGAGAGTGGGTATCCTATTTTTTAATTATTTTTACAATATTTTTTCTTGTAACAACTGATTTTCTTTTATGTTATATGCCAATTATATCCATACTAAACGAAAATGTTCCGAGCTAAATTTGGGAGTATAAAAATAAATTTGTCAATATTACCCCAGACAGTGGTTTTCACTTAGGGAAGGAGAGGAACGAGGTTTCTAGTTTCAACCAACTGAGAGAAACGCGAGTAGGTTTAAACTAGGAAAATGTATTTTTACGAAGGTAAACATGAAAGTGTTTCCTTGAATGAAAAAGCTTTTAAGAAAAAATAATTCTAAAAGTTTTTTTTTTAAACTTATAATACTTTTAGTTCTAAAATTATCAGTAATGACTCTTTAAATGTTGTTGAATTCCAGATTTTAAATATAAAATTTTAAAGGTTGATTTGCTTTCATAACAAACTGTTTACTCTGAATAAAGTTGTTTTCATTACATAAAGTCAAATTTAAATATTTCTGAGTAAGGAAAAACTTTCTCATAGTACATTATTCTTTTTTAAAGATTTAAAAGTCCACTCAATGATGGCCCGAAATATTAATATTCAACTATTTTTAAAGTAAGTGATTGAATTTTTCTTGTTAGTTATCGTTACATAGCAATACAACCCGTGTGGGTCAGGATTATAATAGTCCCACTGTCGTTATGCATGTTGTAAAAGGTATCTAAAATGAGTACCCAGTGCCCGGGAGTATAACCGAATGGGGTAAAGTCAGTCTTCTCCCTTTGGGTGCCCCATGTCTTTGTTTTGCAAGGTCAAGGACAAAAATAAACTACATTCTTTACTTTTTATCATGATTCGTTGGTTTAACACATGGTTCATGGACTAGGTCTAGATGTTGCTGTCGACCAAGTGGGATAAGAAATAACAGCAACATATTTCAATACATATATTAGTTAATCGCAATTAATAATAATTCACTTCGGGCATACATTTTAATACTAAAATATTGGTTAATAATTCACATGCTATAATTATACAATTAATTTTAAAAAATGTTAAATAAAACATTGAAATTGTTGACTGCTACATTCTTTACTTTTTATCATGATTCGTTGGTTTAACACACGGTTCATGGACTAAGTCTAGATGTTGCTGTCGACCAAGTGGGATAATAAATAACAACAACACATTTCAATACATATATTAGTTAATCGCAATTAATAATAATTTATTTCGGGCATACATTTTAATACTAAAATATTGGTTAATAATTTGAGTGCTATAATTATACAATTAATTTTAAAAAAATGTTAAATAAAACATTGAAATTGTTGACTGCTAAAAAAACATTATTAGTAAGAAATATTGGATTGAAGCACTAGAATTTTTCCATTTTAATCTGTATGCAAAAGGGAAATATATGTATCACTGTAGTAATCATATGTGACACATTTCTTTTCTGTATAAATTGCCATTTTTAAGAACTCCTCTACATAAATATTTTAGAGAAGGTTTTTTTTTATTATAAATAGAAGCTATTCTACTTTTAAAACTCTTTTTTTTTTATCACAACGAAAAAATTCTTTTGAATCGTAGTTAATTTAACATAACGTGTAAAGTGCCGACATTATAATTCTTAATATAACTTGTATCACTTTATATTTTACCATGATGTGATAATCAACAAAATGTAAACTAGATAATTTATATTTTTAAAATGGTTAATTAAAATAAAAAAAAATATTCAATAAAGCTATGGTAAAAATTCTTATTTTGTATTTTAAGAATTATTTTAGTAGTACAAAATTGTTTTAATATTCTTATTGTAAAAACATTCAGCGTAACTATATGAATACCATTAGAACGTTTTACATAAATGTTGAAAAAGTCATTCTTAAATTGAAAAGAATGGGATCAGGATTTCATCTATATTTTTATATTTATGCTTTTTACTTTGAAATTCAAAATTAAATCTTTATAATATTCCATGAGGCTTAAGAAATTTAAGTTAAAATAAAAAAAGCTATATTGATTCATAACATTGACTAAGTACATACAAAAAATTAGAACTTTGCTATAACAAACAATGTAATTATTTGACGAATTAAATATCCTAAATATTTTCAAAATCTTTATTCAAAATGAAAAATAGTGCAAGGTACTTAAATTTAATTAACTAATGTCAGTGAATTACCAATTTTTTCTTTATTTAAATGTATTATTATTATTTGGAATATCAGAAATATTTATTTATTTTCAATATTTTATAAAAAAAAATACCTTTAGTAGAAATAGTTTTTTTATCATCATGTTCGATTAAAATTTATATAAATCAAAGTTGAGAATTTTATTACTATTTTTATATATTATAATTCTACCAGAAAAGTCTAAATTATTTGTTTATTGTAACTATTTCAACTATTACAATTTTTTTAATTATTAAGTTGCACAGAAAGTAAAAATAGCATTTGAAAAGTAAGAGAGAGAATACTTAATAACTGTTTAGCAAAGTCTATATTATGTAAAGTAAAAAAAAAATATTCAACATTATTTTAAACCATGGAAATGTTGCATAACTAACAATGACACTCAAGATATATAAGCTAAATTACGTAATATGTCAGTTATTTAAAGTAGATATATTCTGCTTTTAAAAACAATAATAATTTTAACAACAATTATAAAATCTTTTAGATATGTGTTTAAAGAAATATTTTTCGTTTTTTTAACTACGTATTACATATTTTTGTCAGGGTTAAATACCCTGAAGAATTATACTTTCTTGAATTTGAAGCAATTTGTAAAAGGCTTGTGCCGAAAAATATTTTAAATTCTTACTAAATTGCTTTGGGTTAAAAATAAATCAACAATATTTTTTATAGTTATTTTCAAATTATTTGACATATTTGGATTTCTTATAATGATCATTATGATAAAAACACTGTTCGAAATTTTTCTTATTTTTTATTTCATAAAATAAAGCTAGTTATTACTATCCTGAGTATTTTTTAATCTAATTAATTTTTCTGTTAGATTGTTGATATATATAATACTTCAGTACAGTATATATAAGTGCATGTTTACAACATAACTATTTAATAATGCCGTGTATATTAACGTGTTTACTTTATTGAATGTAACATATTTCTTTGTTCATATATGTATCAAACAAAAAAATTCACATTCGTTATCTTTGTAATCATTATTGTACATTTTTTTGATAATTTTTTTTATAATATTTTCTTTTATAATAGTACTATTTTGAGTGCTAATAAAAATAATTTATATTAACTCAATACGTAGTATCAATATTTTTATAAAATATTGTTAATCTCATATTGTTAATATTATTTATTGTATTATTTATATATTATGTATAATAATAATATTTCTAATATCCTATATATTATATATAATCATAATATTCTATAGTTTTAACGAAACTTATTCTAGAGTTTTTTTTTATTAATTTTTTTAATTATTTTTTTAAGAAAGTACTTAGTTTTATTAGTCATTCCTTTTATGATTTATTAAATTTATTTATTAGTAAGTTAATAATATTAAATTTATTTTCCTGTTTCAAAATACATGGAAAACTTTAAAGAAAATTATTCTATAGTGTCGAAAAAAGTTAAATAACTAATACAATTTTTAACTCAAGTTATTTTATTATTTTTATTAATAGGCGTGCTAGTCTTTTAATATAAAGCAATCTCATTTATCATTTTTTAGCAAAGAGCTATTGTGTTTTAAATTAAATTATTTTTTTCGAAAGAAATCTTTCTTTTTAGCCTTCAATATTCTTTAAAAACACTCTTATTTTTACTACTAATAAATTATCATGGCATTTTTTTCATCAATCAAAGGAAACAAAATTTTATTATTTTTGTAAAATGTGTATGATTGATATAAAATTTTTAAATCAAAAGAAATACTTTATAATGTACTTCGCAGATAAATTTATAACTTCAATGTTAAGAATATGTAATTCAATTGAAGGATATAAACTCCATTAAAACTTTGTTCTTTATTATAAGTTCTCTTTTTATCACACGATTCTGGCTTTAACGAAAGACAAATTCAAAGGGTAATTTGATTTTTGTCATTTTAAAAAAGTTGAATTTAAAAAAAGTCTCAAAAGCAGTAGTTATATATGTTTAGTAAAATTAATATTTTTGTTATTGAAAAAGCTCGTACTTAAATTTAATAAAAAATATCAGTGTTGCTGATAGTAAAAAATGAATAACTATTAATTATTAACATTAATGTTCTTTAAAAAAAACGAAAGGAATTATTTTTCGTCTATTTGAAAAATTTCATCAGAAAAGAATATCATTGAAAATTTATCAATTAATTTTCATCTAAAATTTCATTTGTTGATATACAAATGTTAAATACTATGTAAATAGAATCTAATAATTAAATTAATTACTTAAATTGAAAAATTATTCACTTTATATTTATCTAATAATGTAAATTCTTCTTGCGTAACAGCCCCAGGGTGGGTCTAGGTCGTCAGCCTACTGGCAGATTTCGAGACAGGAAATATTTTCTTTTCTATGAGGTAGGGTTGTCAGCCCTACGCACAACGCTCTGCCGTTATATTAGACGGGGGCCTACTGTTTAAAGTGGATTCCGAACCAATGTAAATATCCATGGCACCGCCGGAATTCGACCCCTATTTCACCGAGCGTCAAAGTGTAAGTCATTCGTCATTCGGCATCAAGCCCGATAATGTAAATACGATTCCTAAATTATTTTTATGCCAATACGGCATAAACATTATATTAGTAATTTATTACTTTTTTATTTTAGGAAACCTTACATAAATAAAAACTTGCCAGGAATAGATCCGAAAAATGTCTACGACACAGCGCGGTAGTCGAAGCGAGACACTTGCACGTTCTATCACACTCGCCATCGTGTCTTCTTGTTTTTGAAAGCACTGATTACAACAAACCTACCTTATTAATGATTTAAGATTATGTTTTCCTAATCTCTTTGGTTCT